>LGSM01000139.1:0-64470 GCA_001314345.1 Phytophthora multivora | reverse complement strand
GCCTCCAGTACTTTGCGGGGGCCCCGTGGTCCCAGTGCTTTCGATTAACACGGCGGCGCTCTCTCCGGGGCATTCTAGGACGAAGCGGTTTCTGCACGGAAGTCAATCGTTGCTTCTCCGGCATCCACAGGTCCGAAGCTACATCCCTCTTGAATCACACACTTGAGTGTACTAACTCCGCCTTGGATCTTTTCCGCTCGTTGGGCTTGCGCCTCTTTCGTCGCTTCGTCTCTTCGTAGTCGGACTCGGGTACGAAATCGCTGTCGGCTTCGTCAGACACCGATTTCTTGCAAGCACGGGCAGAAGCCCGTGCTTTCATTATTGGTGGCACTCTGGACTCTTTGAAGTGGTTGCCTTCTGTCTTCTTGGTAAATTTAAAAGTGCTTCCTCAGTGAGGAAAACTCACTCGTATCTGGTATTGGGGCGTTTTATTCTAAATATTCTTCGAGGGGTTCAATAGGTGAGAGCACCCACTTCGTCCCGGCACGAACCCATGTGATGGTAGTCATCCACTCGCTCTATAGCTGCCTTTACCGATACTGTAACCAGAATCTAAGGCACCAATCACTGTGAACGCTATATGTAGCTACAGTGAAAATGTTACAGAATTTACCTTCCTCAATTCCAGATATAAATCTACCCATGATACTGCGCCATTTACTGCAGTACGGCGATCTTGGCGTCCGGGGTGAAGTCCTGGCCCTCCGAGTCGTCGTAGTCGTTCGTGATGAAAGAAGTCGAGTACCCCACGAGAGTCAGGATACAGGCAAGCTGGGCGGCGGCGCGCATCTGGCTCGTGCCGAACGTCTTCTCTGTAATTCACAAAGTAGGAGAAACCAGCATTAGCGAGACCTTCCCACGTACAGTTAGCTGAAAATGCACTTACCATCATCGTAAAGCGTGGTGGACGTCGAGTTGAGACGCATGGTCACCTCGCAGTAGGTCTCGCCAAGCCCCTTGTCGATGCAGTCGTCAATGGAGAGACGCTGAGCCTGCGGTGCCACTGACGTTCCGATGGGCATGTAGATGAGGAACGCTACGAAAAACAGTGCGAAGAAGACGACCTGGATAGACAACGTCTTCTTCCTCCTCTGCATCTTGGCCCCCGTGGTGGAGCACGCATTCTCCAAGTCCGTCTGCAGCCCAGTCAACATCTTGTAAAGCTTGTAGCTCACGATGGTCTACACAGTAAGGAACAAAAAACTGTTAGAGTGAAGATTATTCCTACGGTATAGTGACGTCCGCGTACGTTGAGGAGAACAGCGATAGCCTCGAGGTAGAAGAACCACTCGGCACCTGCAGCGTGGAGTTCCGAGTGCTTGGACGTGTCGAAGAAAGCCTGTCAAAGCAGAGGGGATGGTCAGCATCGAATCGTTTAGTTGGTCGACTAGGTTCCCCCCCCCCAAAAAAAAAGCGTACCAGAACAGGGAGACCTGGGTTGGCCAGGACACCCGCGATGAAGCTAATGAGGGAAATGGCACGGTAGACCATGGCGTCTTCAGGCAACGCCGACACGTGGTAACGCCAATTGAACGTCCAAGTGGCGACGAGCAGCAGTGCGACGAGCGTAAGGCCCGTACCGAAGACGTAGTAGGCCGGGTAATCTACACAACTTGGTCATCAGCGAACGAAACATCCAAGTCAAATGCGAGTGGTCTTACCTCGCCCCATGTCCGAGAGGAAGGGCCACGTGAGTCCGCTGACCCAAATGTGGTTCACTTTGACGATGATGACACAAGTCACCATGGTCACGAGGACGCTGAGCGAGGCGCCGAGCGGACAAGCCGTGCGGAGGAAGCGAATTAGCTGCGGCGAGTCCATGGCTTAAGTGGGCGATTGAGAACTGGCCGCTGGTCTGTAGCATACCTACAGTACCAAACGGTAGCAGCATTTTGACAGGTTGCGGCTGGACTGAACATGAACCGAATACCTCCCTGAAGTGATCGCTCGTGTCTTGAACTCGACCCGGTTATGTCGTCACCTTGACAGAACCAGGCAGCTATGAACGCGAGTGAGCTTTGCATCGAAAAATGCCCAAACATGTGTGCTTGCCGAAGCAAAGTTATTCAGGCACATACGAGTGGCTACATGTACATGTAGTTGAGCTGCATTTGGCTGCATTTGGCTGCATTGGCTGCACAACGCGTACTAGTAGGTCCGAACCAGAATGGCAATACCGGGGTACAGTACCTACAGAGATCCCAGATCGGAGGATAGATCGACATTCGGTGAGAATTTCGCCACTCAGACATGTTTATGGTCTCTTGCGGAAAGCGGGCACCGTCAACTCAACGAACGCGAGGGGATACGGTGCTCGTAGCCTGCAGACGTTTATCCGGTTTACACCGTACATGTATCGCCAGCGAAAAACGCGGATACGTTATCCGTTCAAGTTGGCACAACAGGCTCGCAATCCAATGCAAGTTGCCGGAAGAGCTCACATAGGAGTCTTACGGTATCATGCGGCTGCTGCTTGACTTCAGGACGGATGTCATGGCTGCGAGCGCTACACACGTAGCGAAACACCATGTGGTTTACAGAAAATAAAATTGATCAGGTCATTTCACCCCGTCCATCGAAGAATACTGTACCACCGCCACATCCCACTCTTCCTTTACGCGGCAATTTAGCTAAAAAGGGCTTGTTTTAGCTATTTTGTGCCTCTGCCACCTTGTCTTCAACGTCGACCAGATGAGCGCCATGTTGCGCTCGCTGCGCCGCGTGTGGCTCGGCAGTCGCGGCTTCGGCGCCTCTCTGCGCCGGCTCAAGCCCACGCCCGGCACGCTGTCGTCCAGCAAGACGCCAGAGGAAGCCAAGGCCGCCGCCAGCCTCACGAACGAGCAGCGGTTAGGCGACGTGGTCTGGAAGCCCGAGCAGGAGTTCCCCGGCCGCTCGGTGATCGATCGCCATGCCATGACGCTGGACAGGGAGCTGCAGATACTACGACGCATTGCGCGGGTGTCTTTGGACAGTATCGCGCAGCCTGCGAGGCTGGCACTGCTGGGCGTGTGTTCCAGCGGCGTGTTGGGGCTTTCAGCCTACGAAGCGTATCTAGTGATGGACCCAGCGCAGCCTACGACGATAGACTCGGTGCTTTTCATGTACAAATACGCGACGCACAACTTCCTGGCCAGTTGCATCTGGGAGACGCGGGCGCCGGAGCTCGTGGCTCAAGCTCTCGATCTGGATCCGCGCCAAATGCTGCGAGTATTCCACCCGGCGACGTCAAGCGCCGATGCAGCTTTGCAGCTGAGAATTATGAGTGTATTCACTGCTAGAGCGATGCTGGCAGGGTTTATGGTCGTGACGCAGTTGCTGAACATCGTCCGAGCGAGCGGGAAAGCGGCGTTGGGGTACTCGGAGAGTGTGTACAAAGGTCTTGAACCGCCGCTACTTGGTGTCGAAGAACGCATCATCCGACTGGCAGGGAAAGGGAGTGACGTCACGGAGGTGTCCATGGCTCGTTATGGAGCGCACATCCTGCCTGTGTTCGAGGACCCGGAGCAACACCACCATCTCGTGGCGCTGTGGTCGCTGAGAGGTCGAGTGCCGTGCGTTTGGCGGGTCCCCAAGGGCCAGTACGGCTTTCGTCATTCCTGGACAGGTCTGCGTGTCGATGAGTCGTTTTTGTTGCGTACAACTACAGGCAAGTATGTCTTGTGCATTGAGGCTGATGCTACGCTGAAGGACAGGGCGTTTGAGCTGCGGGTGATTCCCAAGGCACCTTTGCCGAAGGACGAGGAGCTCTCGATCGAAGACGCGTCCCAAGCCTATCGACTGGTAGAGCGACAGGCAGCGCTGGCGCTTCAACGGCCATTTCGCAGTCTTTGTGTGCTGTTGGGCGACTCGCGTCAGCTGTGTGATCTCGGTGGCGAGTCCTTCGTTACGCTTAGAGAGCGAACCCGTCTCAAGCAGGAAGTGAATGTGCTCATCGACTCGAAAGCTCCTCTGCTTCTGGAGGTGCTGAAATGGTGCGGGCGCTTTGTGGACGACCGGAAGACGCTTGTGCTGGACGTAACACCGCACAACTTCGTGCCGTTGAAACTGTTCCTCGAACACCATGGATACGCTGTCCTCACTCCAGCAGAGGCGGTAGATTTTGAAGAGCGTGAACGAGCTGTGATCGCAGCAGAAGCCAAGGCAAAGTCCGAGGCAGAAGAACAGGAGGAACGACATCGCCACGAGCTGGAGGAGCAGGAACTTGCGCTGGCGACGGCCTTGTGGGCTAAAGGCAAGCAAGGCGACCCGGTTCTTGATGCCAATGGAAATAAGCAGGATAAATCAACGGCACAAACGGAGGTGAAAGAGAAGCCCGTAGCGAAGGACAAGGATAAAGAGACAAAGGCAAACGGGAAGAGCGACGAGGCTCCCGCTGCGAGAAGGGGTAAGAAGCCTGAAAAGCTTCCGCGACTGCTGTATTACCCGACAACTGCCGCTACCATTAACGCGGTGCATGCTACCTTGACTTCTGGAGACGGCCTATCAGACCCTCGACGTTGTTGCGTGTTGATCAACGAACCTTTCGGTCTGGAGCACTTGGACGAGCTAGCGGAAGATGCGGGCGAGAAATTCCACCCTGTTTGCGCTGCTGAGATCTACGACGACTATTTCCGCCAGGTGCGGATTTGGACGCGTATGGGTCATTCCGCTGCTGCCATTCAGCGCGAGCTTGATCAACGGTTTGAACCTGTGTGCGATGTCCTGGATGCCATTGCGGCGTTGAATCAAAAGTAACTTTGAACTCCAATTCCAAAAAATAACGGTAGAATCATGAAATGGGAGGTAGATTCACGTTGATAATAATACAAAAGTAAGACATTTTGCTTCTCAAGCCAAGAGATTGCGGCTGAGGAGGTAGCCTGCCAACAACAGGAACAAACCCACACCATAGACAAGCATCCTAGCGATGATTCGGCAAGCCACGACGTCTGCAGGCTGCAGGTCTCCATGGTTGATGTGGCGTTGGGCCAACACTGCCGCCATCTCACGAGCTTGGCGTCCAGGCGGTTCGCGCTGCTCCATTACCGCTTCAGCATGAGCGTAGCGGCGATGAAGAGCCTCTCGCAAAGGCTCCTCGTGCCACTCCGGGAGCAGCACAGGAGTCGGAGATGGCATCTCTTCATCTCCATTGATCTCATCCGTCTTCTCTTCCTCTTCGTCGTTACCAAACGCGTGAGCAATACCGACGTCAGCCATGCCTGCGTCTTGGTGGGCCTCTGTTGGCTCTGGCACCACCAAACTGGCTACGTACTCGGCCTCTTCACGCCGACGCTGCGTTTCCACACGTTCTTTCTCCTCTTCGTCGGCCGCGATGACGTCCAGCACCCGCTGGATCTCGCTGAGCATCGACGGGTCGACCCCCATCTTCAGCAGCACCTCCTTCTCGATGCGAGCGGAGCGATAGCCGCTGCTCTTCTCTGCTGGCGATGAAATCGACACCCGGCGTCGATGCCCCGGTCGTACTGGAGACGACGATGGCATGGGTCCATCCACCGAAGCATGCGACGCGTACATCACTGTCATGGGCGTCCCGGGAGCCGACGACAGCATTGACTCAGTGTCGAAGCTCCACCGCGTATCGGCCATCGAGGATGTGGGCGAGTACGGGTGTTTCTCGTCCATCTCTCGATCGGTCTCCACCTCGTGGTGTAGTTCTCGCCCTAATTCCTGTTCTTCTTCGTTTCCTTCCTCTTGCTTCACTTTTACGTCCTCGTCCTGTTGATGTCGCCTCTCCTCACTCTCCAGGGTGTGCAGCAGGTTCGTGGCCAGCTCAGCCAGGAAGATGGAGGCTTCGGGTGACGCGGCCATCTCACTGGCACTAGTGAGGCACTCGCCAGTGCTGGAAATAATGCGACGTCCGTCATCGCTGGCGAAAAAGTCCACCACGGACTGCAGCGTCTGGACCACCTGCTGCGTGGCCGCCTTGGTCTCGGGCGTGTTGAGTGCCTGAGCCACTTTGGCCACTGTGGCCACACTGTTCAGCACCACGTCACGACCGCTGCGAGAGCTGGCAGCGCGCACGAAATCCTCCTGGAGCTGCTTGGTGCTGGCTCCAAGCTGCTGGCCACGCTCAGCGCCGAAGACGCCCAGCGCATTGGCCAGAGCAGTGGCCAACAGCCGCGTGAGGTCTCGCGCGCGTTGCGGCGTGAGCGTCTTGAGGCGGTCCCACAGCAGGAAGCTCAGCACAGCCGGGTTGGCCACGGACTCGGCCAGTCGAGAGGCCACGGGGTTCACCACCGACTCGTCCACCTTGGTCGTCGCCCACCTGATCGTTCATAGAGAAAGAGAGAGAGAGAGAGAATTAACGTAAAGGAAGAAGAAGGAGAATCGCCAGGAAGAGCAGCATACCGAACGGCGTCCACAATCATCTTTTATCCTTTGGCCTGGGGCTTCCTTAGCAATTTGGGACAATGGATCGCGGTAGCCTTCAGACGGCAATTCACTTTGTGACGAGTGCGGGTAATTGAACGACCGTTCGAAAAATTGATGCCCCGTTTCTCACGTGTTTTTCTCTACTTTTTTCTCTTTTTAAAGGCATTAAAAATGTTATAAAGAGTTTATTAAATTATAATTGTTATAACAGTAACATTTAGCTTTTACCATTTTGTTTCAACCAAATAACTACAAAACCGGTTTTATTTATTAGGATCAAGTTAAAACTTAGCAACTTGTTGTTATTACTATTTTACTGTTTTTAAATTCTTATAAAAACAACAAAGAAAAAAATCACACTTTTTGTGGAATTGAAGCAAGAAAGATGGCAACTAGGGGCGTTAACGGAGCGACAAGCGGGACGTTGAACGAGCGCTTCATCAAGTGCGCGGGGTGTCGCGTGAATGTGCCCAAGGAGGACATGCTGGCGTTGGGCAAGTGCACGGTGTGCGGACAGGTTTACGAGCCTGTGGTGACGGAGGACGGCAGAGGGATCGAGGTGGCCACCGTCGCTTTCGACGCGACTGGGGCGGCTCCTGCAACCACAGCAGAGAACAAACCCAAGAGGAAACGCTGGGCAGTGCTTACGTCCAAAAGAGGAAAGACCTACTACCACAACACGGAAACGGGGGAAGACCGATGGGATAAACCTGCGGATCTGGAAGCCGATGCGGCTGAAGACGCTTTCGGTACGACAGCTGCAATGCTGGCAATAGTGCGCTGACCGTGTATTTACTAATGTCTTTATTGTACTTACTTATTGCTGCTGCAGTGCCTTTCAAGAACGACGCTGTGAAGAAGGCGGTGCTGCGAGAACAGATGAAGCTGGAGGCGACCAAGCTGGGCGTGCCAATGGAGATGGTCGCAGTCCAGCAGGAACAGTTGCAGCAGGAGGACGAAGCTGACGATCCGTTCTCCAACATGGTGGCCAAGCCTAAAAGTACGGCCTCACCGCCAGCTCAAGCCAGTACCGGTAGTCGAAAGCAGAAAGCTACAGCATCACCCCAAGCAAAGGGCGAAGAGGAGGAAAACGAAGAGGACGAAGCACCGCAGCAGCCACAGGAAGTGAAGAATGGAGGCTCGTGCATCATCATGTGACCGTCCACATTGTTGTGGACAGATCGTCCACCTTGCTTCAACTGGCGATATAAGTGTAATTCTATTTTCATCCAATCAGATATTAGTCTAGCCAGTCGTTCGATTGCGATAAGAAGGTTGCGTTACTCCATCTTCAGCGTCGACTCGGGGCCGCGCTTCCTGCGTTCGATATCTCGGCCCAGACCGCTGCCTGCGTTGGCACGAGCATCGCTTCTTCATCTTTAATTAATTCTCTTCACTTAGCCGTCTCTTTGGAGCTCAACTGGGCTCTGCAGCCCGAGAAAAGTCCGTTCCAATGAGCAGCAATGGCTCTCTCCAGCCTCCTCTGATTATAACGGCGTTACCGCGACCCCCAGCCACCACAGGAGCCCCCAGCGCGGCTTCAGCCTCTTCCCTATCGCCAGCTCCTTCCTCAGCCAGCGCGTCCTTCTCACCATACGCCAAAAGCCCCGCCCCCAGTGGTAGACGTGTCGCCATGGAGGGTAAAAGCCTGTTCACGTGCCACCAATGCGGCGCGCTGCTTAAATTCCAGTACAACCCCGTGTCTATAGAAGAGAAGATCATGAGGCTTCGACCGGTAGCCTACGAGCATCAGACGGAGCTCTGCCAGCAGCGAGACAGCAAAGGGGACGAGGAAGAGGACCAGATGCCAAGACTTACGGAAGGAACGGACAACGGAGAGACGACAGACGCTGACGAGGAGGAGGAGGCGGCACAGGCGGCGAGGAACTCGCTGAGTCAGCAGCAACAGCAGAAAACCCCTGCAGTCGTCCCGGAGATCGTGTGGGAGCGGCAACGTTTGGACAGCAGCGGGGATGTCGGTGTTTGGGTGCCTGCGGAGTTCGACCTCATGAATGGCATCGCAGCGTTCACAAGCTGCAACCGAGGGGATATTGGGCAGAATATTGCGGACGTGGTGCCCGGGCGACTGCTGAACAAACCCCACTTGTGGATTTCCGACTGGGAGGTCGATCACTCCCTCCCGAGCTGCGACGAGGACGGATGGGTCTATGCTGCGTCGTATGCGGATTTCGGCAGGATGGAAGAGCCGCTGGTTTCAGGAGAAGAAGGAGCTTTGCCGAAGGAGGAAGATGATAGTTATAATGGGGATGAAGAGCAGGAGAGACTGGTGCGGCGGAGGCGGCTGATCCGCAGGCGCCGCATGGACGGAAGCGATCTCAGCTGGTTTCAGGAATTGCTCGACTGCAGGTGCGTTGGGGTTATCTCTCACTATGGGATACGTGATGGAATTAACATCTACTTTCGTATGGCTTGTGTAGCACACTTCTGCTGAAGAAGAGACTCCCGACCTGTCATGATTGCGAGAAGACAGTATTATTCCGTTTTACCCAGTGCGTGGGAACACCGTTCTTCTTGCTCTTCCTGCGGCTTTTAAAAGCACTAACGCGCTGTTTCTAGGGCCCTGAACGAACTGGAGGACGATCGCGAACAGTACGAGCAGTTTATGACTGAGTTTACCTCGGTGGAACGGGCTTCGGCGCGAGCTTTTAGTGAAGATGGCGACTACGAAGCCGACGAATGGCACGACGATCCGGAAGTTCGAGCCCTCGAGGAGGAGGAGCGAAGGCTAAAAGCTGAGTTGGAAGCTATTGAAGATGAGACTGTACAAGTGACAGCAAATCGGCGTGAGCTCTGGTCCACAGGAAAGGACCTCGAGCAGTTCATCCACGACACGTTCGCTGAAGGCGCTTTCCTGCAGCATTTGCTGGGCTTGAGCCGCGACGAGCGCCAATCTGTGAGTGTGTTTGCGGTGCACGCGTCCGACATGCTGCGTCGCCTTCAGCGCTACAACGTTTGCAATGACGTCTTCCACATCTGGCACGACGGTCTCTTCGGTACGATCAACGGGCTGCGACTTGGTCGCCTGCCGTCGAAGCCGGTGGAGTGGGTGGAGATCAATGCTGCGTTGGGTCAGGCCGTGCTGCTACTGGCAACGATCGCAGACCGCGCGAACTTTGAGTTTTCCCGCAACCGCCTCGTTCCACGTGGAAGCTATTCCCGCGTGGTGAACATGTACGGCAGGGAGTATAACCTCTTCAGCGACGGTGGCATGTTCCGCCGCCGCGGCTTCAACCAGGCGATGATTCTCTTCCTCGAATGCGTGGAGGACGCAGGACGTCGCGCTATGAAAGAGGAGCCATCGCTCAAGTTTCCCTACAAGGTGGAGCGCGGGAAGATCGGCGGTCTGCCCATTTCACTCGGTAACGACGAGCAGTGGACTCGAGCGCTCAAGTACATGCTGACACACCTCAAGTGGCTCCTGGCTTGGATTTCGAAGCGCTACTGAATGAATGAACAAACTCGGCGGAAGTTCTCGCCAGGAAACGTGCCTAGTAAGTAAAGCTGTGTCTATTTTGCGTTTTTCGTTTGATGTTTGCTTGCGACTTCAGCCGCTGAGCATGGGGCGTCCGTCACCTGACGTTATAGTTTTCCCATGGGTGGATTTGCTTTAGCTTTGGCTACAGAAGTTGCTGGATGGCCTTGTGGATGGCATTAGCAGCGTATAACAGCTCTTCCTGCGTTGAGGAGCGACCCATCGACAGACGCAGCGTGCCCTTGGCGAACTCGGGGGCCACGTGCATGGCCGCTAGCACGTGGGAGATCGTAATGTCTTCCTCCTGGCTCTCGGGACTCTTCTCCTTGTCGTTGCCGCTGTTCTTGTGACTGTGGCACGCCGATCCTGCACTAGCGTAGACGCCATCGGCCTCGATCACTGGTACCAAGAGAAACGAGCGTCAGTACATTTTCAAAAAGACCTGAGCGATACCAGCAACTTGTACTCACAGTCCAGGATACGCGGCGCGTTGATGTTCTCAAAGCTGATGCTGAGTGTGTTGGGCAGCGACAACTCCGGGTGGCCGTTCACCTGGTAGCTGACGTTCGTGAGACCGCAGTGTTTCTGGATCTGCTCGAGGAGGAACGTCCTGCTCTCCTGCATGATGACCGCGTACTCGTGCAGGTTCTTCTCCACCAGCGCACAGGCCTGTCCCAGCGCAGCCACCAGCGCCACATTCTCCGTCCCTCCACGACGTCCGTTCTCCTGTGACGCTCCGTGAATGAGCGTGTCCACCGCCGTCCCCTCGCGAAGGTAGAGTGCGCCGATGCCCTTGGGCGCGTAGAGCTTGTGCCCCGCCACGGTGAGCAAGTCCACGTCGAGGTCCTGCACATTCACGCGCACTTTGCCAATAGCCTGACTAGCGTCCGTATGCACTACAATAGGAAGACGAGCGTCCTCCTCCTCCGCGAATCGTCGCACTGCCTGGGAGATCTCAGCCACGGGCTGCAGCGAGCCCACTTCGTTGTTCGCGAACATGATAGACACCACGCAGGTCTGCGCAGTGAGCGCATCCAGCACGTCCTGCACACGGACGCAGCCGAAGCGGTCCACGGGCAGGTACGTCACCTGGAAGCCCTGCGTCTCGAGCCACTTGCACGTCTCCAGCACAGCCACGTGCTCCACGCAGGACGTGACGATGTGGCTGCGGTTGCTCTCGCGCTTGGCCGCCAGTGCCGCCCCTTTGACCGCGTAATTGATGGACTCGGTGCCGCCCGAGAGGAAGACGATCTCACTGGCGTCGGCTGCTCCAAGCATGGACGCGACTTGGGCGCGCGCCGTGGCCACCGCCTGCTTGGCCGATTGGCCCAGCGCGTAGGACGACGACGCGTTGCCGAATTGGGGGCCTAGGAACGGCAGCAAGGCCTGCAGCACCGCGGGCTCCACGGGCGTCGTGGCGTTATAGTCGAGATACACGCGCGTCATGTCGGGTCTTTTTGGACACTGTGACTTGAGTTGACTGTGACTTGAATGTGAGCTGACGATCCAGGTGACGACACGAAGATGGATGAGTCGGCGATGATTCGATGAAAAGCGCTGGAAGATTCGGACTCAGATCTGAGTCGTAGTCTGTGTGTCGTTCATGTGGCACGGCTTCAACTGGCAGTTGACAAAAATGGGAGGCGATGGAAGTTCGGCGGTGCGTGTGCTGCCAGCTCCAGCTCTGCCTTTGGAGCGTTCCGGCGTTTAATTTGCGCAAATTACTGATGCATTTTGTCCTGCAGGCTAAGCGCCAGCTCCCCACGTTGCTGGTACGTCCAAGACATCGATTTATCCTCGATCCCGTCACGGTTGCTAACCTCTTTGAACTAAATGCACAGGGAAGTGCTGCCGCCGGTATGATCGGCCGCGTCTTCTGCCACCCGTTGGACACCGTCAAGGCTCGACTACAGGCCAGCACAGCCATTGGCCAAACGATTGCGTCACAGCTCAACCTCCGAGCGTTCAGGTAGGCCTATTCAACAGTCCTTACTGTGAGCTCTGTGTAGTTTAATTAAGCTTACGACTTCTACGCTTCTACACTGTACGCAGTGTACAGCACTTACGGGGTCTGTATCGAGGTATCGGCGTTAGCATGCTCGGTTCTGCACCAGCGACTTGTCTGTACATGACGTCGTACGAAGTCTCGAAGGATGCACTGATGGGAGTCGACAGTTTCCGAAACAGCCCGTCGCTGCTGTACCTTGGAGCTGGAGTGGCTGCTGAGGCACTGAGCTGCGTGTTGTGGGTGCCCATCGACGTCGTTAAGGAGCGTATGCAAGTGCAGGTTCAGTCCTCGGAAAGGTCAGGAGCAGGCCGGAAGATCTACTACCGCAACACACTCGACGCTGTTCAAACGATCGCACGAACCGAACGAGTTACCGGTCTGTACAAGGGCTATGCTGCTACTCTGCTTTCCTTCGGTCCGTTCTCGGCCCTCTATTTCATGTTTTACGAGAAGGCCAAGGCTTTTGCTCAGAAGCGACTCGACACGGAGGAGCTGTCTGCGCCGTACACGCTCGCAAGTGCTGCGCTGGCAGGTGCAACGGCGTCGTTCCTCACCAACCCACTGGACCTCATCAAGCTTCGACTTCAGGTGCAACGGGCGTACGCACTAGAAGGAACACCTGCTGCTTATAACGGGATTGTGGACGGTCTCACACAAGTTATCAGGTACTTTATGGTGGTATTTAATTTTGCAAGTCAACTTGCTAGAAGTTCTTGTACTGACCGATGCTGTTCTTGTGTAGAACGGAGGGTGTGCTGGCACTCTACAAAGGCGCCGGTGCACGTGTAGCTTTTCATGCCCCCTCGACGGCTATTACGATGTCTCTCTTTGAGAGCTGCCGACATGCCTTTGCCTCTCTTCTTGATGTCTAAATAGTTAGATGCACAAACACGAGATCATTACTCTTCTCTCGCTAACATTCTGTTGCCAATTAACCTCTGGGCTCATACCTTCTTGGCTCCCCGCAGTTCCGTGTTTTCTGGGCTCCATTCACTGGCTGGGCATCATTCGACAGAGATCTCATCGCCTCAACAACCTTCGGGGGCTGCTCTCGCCCTTCCTTGACCAAAACTTCGCTCTTAATAGACACCAACGCTCTCTGTTTCTCAGCTTTCCCTTCTGGCCCCACATTGGATGGAATGAGCTGCCGTTTTCGCTTCCCACCGTCTTCACCAATAGCACGTTTCTGAATCACACCCAGTAGTCGAGGCTTGGACGTTGCATTGTCATACCGGAGCACCTCGGTGTGCTCAATTGCACCGCGCAGCTCCAATTTCTCACGCTTCCTCTTCAGCCGAGACTCCTCGAAAGCCTGCTCCTCGGCAGCCACGACGTTTTCCCACTCTTCCTGGAGATCGTCCAGATCTTCTGCTGCTTCCTTTGAAATCTGCACCGTGTTATACTCCACTGGAGCTCCTCCGCACCCTCCAGCTGCTGCATTCTTCCCGTTCCACGTTGATACCAGCAGCGGGCAGTCATCGTGAAGACGCAGCTCCAGCACACAACCAGCCGAGATACCGTGCTCCTCCAGAACCATAACATTAGCCTCTTCGCCGATGAGAGTGTCGCCCCAGTAGATTTGCTGATCCCAGATCGATAGCTGCTGCTCGGTCAGCTCTTCCATCCAGTACTTGATATAGTTCACTGTGTGGTGCGAATTGACGAAAATCTGCAACAAGTTCTCCTTGTCACGAGCGGTTTTCGGTGGTAACTCTTCGTCGTCGGAGCTGCTACCAGCAGCTTCTTCCAGCTCCAGTGCCACTTTGGGCAAGATAGCAACCGCAGGGGGCAGCTTCAGGAAGATGTGGAAGGAGGTCGTCTCTGACCGCTGAATTTTTGACGCTAACCGTTCATGCAAGCGCTTACGAACCGGCGAAGTTTCTCGTTCTCGCTCGCGATCTCGCTTGAATCTCTTCCGTGCCTCGCGTCTCGGTGATCGAACATCATCACTGCCACCTTCAGAACCACCACGCTGTCTCTTGTTATTCCAAGCTTTCTCGTCAGGTGGTGGTGGAGACAGCGAGGACACATCACCAGATACATGTAGAGAGGGGTCTCCTTCCAGCAGATACTCTGTCGTCTTCCCCAGTGGCAGCATCACAGGAACTTCCATCTCCACAGAGTTTTCGTCGCCCTGGTCATCTGAAAATACGATACGACGCGTACGAACGTCTGTGCCTGCTTGCTCCCGTTCACGGCCATAGACTTTACCGCTGACCCAGCAAATGTAGCTCCCCATGTGAAGCTCCTGTCGATCGCACTGTTCAAAAGTGCAGATGTGCGGCGTTCCGTGGCGCCTGCAAGCGTAAATACCGTCCTCTAAGAACTGGAAGTTGCTTCGACAAACGCTACTTCGACACTCAGCGATCTTCTCCACCTGGAAGCGCGTGTACTGATCACCCAGATGAATTTCAGACTGCTCAAACCCGCAGACTGCACGCTCACCAGTTTCCTCTTTGACTCGCCCAACTTCCTGCTTCAGTTTCTTGGTTTCAGGTTCTTTGCCGTCCTGTTCATTAGCTGTTGGGTTAAGAAGCTGCGTCTGGCGCTGGAAGGCAGCAGCTTGCAACTGGTCGAACAACCAATTTTGAATGAGCCAATACGCTCGCATCGGACATACGCGTCGGTCCAGCTCCGCATCTCCAAACGTACTGGTGCAGCTTTCGTCGCAGGCGTGGATATACTTGTGCAAGAGGCAGATATACACACGGCGCCGTGAGGACCCCGAGCACTCCAAATCTCGATCCATGCTCACAATTTTACCACAAGTTTTGCCTGTACACGGCTCGCCAGTCTCGAAACGAAGCTCCGTCGCATTGAGCGCCAACAGTTTGGCCCACTCGGCGATCCTCGCCATCACGTCCATCTTGTGCTTGACTCGAGCCATCCACTCCAAGGACGCAAAGTCGCTTGACGCTTCCAGTTTCACTTGGTCTTTGACGACTTGGCCAATCTGCTGCGACTGCTGTGGATGAGCAACCTCCAGTAGTTTGGCATCGTAAGCTGCGCGCCTCTCGGGGTGGCTGAGCGTCTCATAGGCCAATCTGAGCCTCGCGAACTGGGTCGAATCTACGTCTTCAAGCTTCTCTTCGTCCCTTTTGTCTCCTGCGTCGTCTTTGCTCTCTCGTTCTCGTTTTCGACTCGCTCTCTTCTTGTCTGGATGCAGCAGTAGCGCCAGTTTACGGAACTGCTTCTTGACATCTTCCGTCGTAACGGCAGCGTCGTTTTCCAGCTCCAGAAGCTGGTAAAAGTCGAGTTTCTTCTTCTCGTTCTTGCTGGATGACGATCGCGTCAGGTTGCCGTCCTGGTACGGGTTCCAGCTGTGTGCGAGCTGCTGTAGTCGCACCTCCACGGACTTCCACTGGCCGCTCGTGCTGTCATGCAACTGACTGCGTAACGTGCGCGCGTCCGTCGGTAGGATGGCTCCTCGAGCCTCAAACTGCGCGATCTTGGCCAACAGCGCACGGCGCTTCGCCTGCTCTAGAGGCGACAGGCCCGTCGCGCCTTCCACGCTCCTGTCCAGCTCCATTTCAATCCCCTAGAGACTCTGAGGTTGTCTTCGCAAATCCAAAAGTGCTGCCTTTAGAACTTTTAACTACATGTAGCAATCATTTTCTATTCAATAGGTGAGACTCTCACCTATTGAATAGAATCCTCAAAATTATGCTTCCACTGAGAACACCCAATAATGTTAAAAAAGTTCCAATGGAAACTCACCGCTAGATGGCTACATGTATGCTGGCGTTCGCCAACATTCACAAGAACATGTCACTGCTGGGTAAGGCCTACGAGTAGACGCGTTTGGTTAAAGTAGCCATCTAGGTAACTCCCAAGGAGAAACTCAGAGGCCGAAGGAAGCTTCCAGATGACCGTTGAAGCGACCTTCCTCCCTCTATAAGAACTGAATAATTGCCGTAAAAAAAATAGCAGCATCGGTCATTTCTGGAAAAGCTCAACAAGTGCCAAGTAACGAACTTCCAAGCGAGGAAATGCTCAGGCTGCGCTTGTTCTTGGTGATCGTAGCGGCTCTAGCAGCGACGGCCATGGCGGAGTGCAACGTCACGGAAGCACAAAGTGCCAGCGCTTGGACTTCGACTTCGACTTCGGCCTCGACCGACTGGGACGACACTGTGGGCGAAGGCGACGATACCATCTTCAACCCAATGGAAGCGGGCGGCAACGGTAATGGCAACGGTAACGCCAATGGCAATGGCAATGGCAATGGCAATGGAAGAGGCTGCACTGAGGAGGCGCTGTGGTGCCCGTCGTTGGGCCAAGCGCTGTCTCGCGATCCCAACAAAAACTGCGAGTTCCCGCCTTGCCCGTACTACGGAGTCCGGCGTCGATGAGCATCGAGCGCTAGTGACGCCATTGAACTGCTGATGAATAGGACGACAGTGAACGGCAGCGAGAAGTAGAGAACACAAATTAATTCGACGTATTTCTTTAAATTTCTTAAGTGATTTTGTTTTACGCCCGAAGAAAAATAAAACACAGTGCACCATGCCCAAATGGCGTTGAAGGTGCAACGCTGCGGTTCTCGGCTCTACTTGGCCTCAGCGCGCAGCTTCTTGTCCTGGTTGATGAGGTCAATGACGTTATCGCTGATGACGCCGTCTATCGCATGACGCTTCTGCAGCTGCACCATTTCGTGGTTCGTGTTCTGGTCGCCCCACGTGATCACCACAGTGCCCAATTCCTTCTTCACCAGTGGCGCAAGCTCTGGCGTCTCGAGGAACGCGTTGGAGTTGGACACGATGCCCTGCAGCTTCTCCATCTTGGCGAGGTTAACGGCGAATTGGAGCGTCATGCGCGCGTCCATCGCACGAGGGGCCATCGATCCGTACGTCAGGAACAGCACGGGATACTTGCTTTGTTTCGCGCGAAGAGCGATACAGACACTCGGGTCGAAACACGAAAAGAAAATGCGACGGGAGCCAGCACTGTCGAACACGCACTGCAGCACCCGGTCGATGTACGCGTTAATAGCGAAGCAGCTCAGACTCCGCATCGCAACACGGAAGAAATTGTCAGGGTACTTGACCTCAATGTTGAGGCCAACTTCAGCGGGAACGTGCTTGAGCAGATCTTCCAATCGAGGGAAGAAATCTACGAGATGCCCTTCTTCGCTGGCATTGCCGTCATCTGTGAGGGGTCCACGCCTGGGAGATGGAATCTGTTTGTCTCCTTGTAGACGTGCCCAGTGCTTCTTTACACGGCTCTGCAGCACTTGACTCTTGTTTCCCTTGTGTGGAACTGGGGTCGTATAGGATTGCGTTAACTGGCGGAAAGACATGTCATGAATGCCGATCTCGTACGTCTCAGGTTTGGTTCCAAACGACCCAGCACTCTTGTCTTCCAACCCGACGTTCACGAGAAAATCGTGGTAAATCACGGGTACGCGGTCTTTTGTGAGCTGGACGTCAAACTCCACGAAGTCAGCGCCGCTCCGTCCCGCCAGAATAAGCGATGCCAGAGTGTTTTCTCGAGTCAACGCTAGACGGTAGCCATCGACCTGGTAGTAAGACCGTCCCATTCCTCGGTGGCCGATGGTCAGAGGAGGACGTTCGCGCCAGTACGAACGCCACACATTTGCGATGTTATTCTTGGGGTGGATGAACGGAGTCAACACCAGGTACGATAGCGTCAGCTGACCGACGATGCCAATTGTCGAGGAAAGGATCGGGACGGTCAGATCTGCTTCACCATGTTTGTCGATCTGTGATGGGAGAAGATAAGCTGAACCCAAGAGCTCATTTTTGACGTAAGCTCCCGAGTTCGTATCTTTCTGGCAGTCGTAGATGTCAAATGTCCAGCGGTGAGTGAGCCTATGGTTGTTCCCACTGGTGTCGACTACAGACACAGGTACTTTAGTTCGGAACACTTGGGCGTGCGTGGCGTCTGTGTAGAGAACCTTCTTGTCTTCAGAAGGTGACGTTACCTTGTATCTGCTGCGAATATAATTGTCACGAAGTGAAGCCACCTTTTTCTTTCCCAGAGCTTTTAGAAGAGTCTCCAACTCGAGTACTTGGCATGTCACGTCGTCCTTAGCCCTGACCAGTGCTGGCTGCTTGGACCAACGACTAAAGAGTCCCATCTCGTTGAAAACGGAGTCTTTTCCAACCGATCCAATGACATTCGTGCCCGTCGATGATTCTGGTCCAAATAGTTCTACGCCGCCCGATTCAACGTAGAAGACAGCACGTTTCTGTTCAGCGTAGTGCAGGATGCTATCGCCCTTCTTGTATTTTCGCGTGGCCATCCTGCCAGCCAAAGCCTCCAGTTCAGATTTCTCCAGTGATTTAGCAAAAGCTAGTCTTGAAACCCAGGGCAGCAGTGATGGCGCTGACTCAAAAGGCGTCGAGTTTGGGTCGTTGTTCAAGTATACAGAAATGTCTGCACCATCCAGTTTCTGATGGGCTTCCAATATCTGGCGCAGCTCTGTTGACTCTTTGTCTAACAGTGCACCGCTTTTGGACTCCACCGGAAGTGATTCCCACGTGACAGGTAGCTTTTGTGGAAGCTGAACAGCGCCGTCCTGAAGCCCTGCTTGGTTGCTATTCTTCGTCTGCTTTTCATGCCGCATTTCAATTGCCACCTGGTTGTGCTCCGATTCGCTACCCACCCACTGAATGGCTGGCTTGGTAGAATCAAAACTTCCAACCCAAACCTGCAGTTCCGCCGCATTGGCCGCGGGGTTCAGCCACCCAGTCTCTACGTATTCCTGCAAATCCGCGTCTATTGCATTCGAGACACCGTAGAATCCGTCGTCGTGCTGGATAATACCGTCCACATCGACTGGAGGATCTTGAGTAACTACTTCAACCTCAGCAAACTGCAGTGCGCACGAGGTGCTAGCGTACTGCAGTCGAACGTAGCGTCCTTCAACTGCCTGCGTAAGGGAATCCACTCCACTCGGACTCTCGCCTCCATTTGGACCCCCAACACTGAAGTTCAGTGATCGCACACGACTGTCAAATAAGCTCTTCACTTCAATGGCTCGCACAGACGAAGGATCTGCCGCAGCCTTCGCCTGCGCCTCATCGTAAGACCTTGTGCCACGACCCAGTGGCTCCTTCGAGACAAAAATCCACAGCGGAGGTGCTGGGGAAGACGTAGATGCTTGCGACGTGACTGGCGGACGGCCATCTGGGTGCCTCGCCTGCTCGTGGTACGTCATGGCATTCCACACGTGTAAGCTGGAGATCGCATAGTCCTTGCCCAGGTCCACTTCCCACCACGGATTTGCCTCTTTATTGGTGCGGCAGCAGAGCCACTCGTGGAAGCCGTTGGTGCTGCCATTGTTGCCGAGTTCGGCGCCACGAGACCCGGGCGCTGGGGCTCGCGACGTCGTGTACGTGGAACTCTGAGCTGCAGGTGCTCCTCTGCGCACCACAAGGACACGTGAGCTCCCCATTTGATCACAAAAGCATAGTAACAAAGTAAATTTAACGTACAGTGAGACGTTACTGCCCGGTGCGATCGTGAGCGTCCGGTTGCCTGGCAGTCCCTCCCACGAGACGAGCTCCCGTGTTTGCTCGTGCTTCACCACGTACTTGTACTCGAGCGTGTTGGTGGACGCAGGGAATTCCACCGTTGCGCGCCACTTGCTCTCTCCTTCCTGGCGCTCAATAATCTCCATAGGCACTACAGCGATCTGTTAGAGAAGGAGGTGGATGGATCTATCTGCGTAAGAGAGTAGGAAAGATGCGGCGTACCAGCCTTCTCGACGTCCCAGGCGCCGAGCTCCACTGCGCTACCCAAGAGACACACGACGCGCTCGCTGGCGTCGCCCAGAAGACGCACGACGAACTCCACCTCGGCTTTCTCTGTCATCGACCACCTGCGTTCTTCTTGAGCTGATTTTCCTTTTAAAATGAGGATTATTGTGACGGATTTCAAAGCTTAATTAAAAGGCACTGTTTGTTGCACCCGTCTATTGTAGTACATGTAGGCCTCTTAAGGACATTATTAAGGGTAGGGAGGTCCTTAATAAAGGCCTAAAAAGGTGTTCGTGTGTGCATAACCCCGACCAAAAAAATACTTTATCGGAACTCCCTTGCTCGTTAAGCTATCGGTGTGCGGTGTGGAGCCCCCACATCGGTGTCCTCAGTGCAGATGTCGGTCCTCTTTAAAGCTTCCTACTAGAATCGTGAAACTTTGGCGAAACCCTGTAAAATTGCCTCTATTTTGGCCTATACGGGTACGCTAACCACTTTCTAATTAAAAAGAATAATGGCATTTCGTACAATATTAGAACGATTAAAAAACTGTAGTCCGAGGAGGTATTAATACAAGAATGATGGTTAATGGTAGTTTATTATACCGTATACCGTATACGTTAAGAATCAGAGCCAAGATTCAACACTAAAAGCGAATTCTGCGAGTCCTACAGACTGTAGGCTACAGCCTGAGCCTTAGGCTACCAGCCTCTACGTATCAAACCAGTGTTGGACTCAAGTGCCCATGGCTCGATCGGGTGGTCTTCCAGATACCAGTCCGCGTACATGTTGTGGGTTGCTTGTCCTAAAGTGATGATCACCGTGTCTTTGTCACGGAGAGGCGCGAGGGCCTTGCCCAGATCGAAATGGGCCTTGGCATTGAGCGTGCGATCGTTGATGGACCTAGTGACGATGGGGATGTCGGCTTGCGGGCGCTTCAAGAACATGGGCATGAAAGATCTTGGGATCGTACGGACGCTCCACGAGCTTGGACGCGATAGTGCTAGATCAGCTACTCTGGGTGCCAGATGCCACGTCTCCCTTGGCGCCGTACACGAGCTAATAAAACTCCGCTGTAGTCGTAGAACATCTCGGGAGTAGTGGACTTGAGATCTCGGTGCCCTTGCTGTGTGCCTCCCAGTATGCGGACACGAACAGAATGAACTTGGACAGCTGCGCCTGTTCGCTCGTGTAGATCTTGTTGAAGATGTCAACGATATTCTTGGCGCCTTTCGAGTGCTTGTCAAGACCGACGTAGCCTTCATCCAGCAGCCACAGCGTCCCAGCACCGTGTGGGATGGCGACGACAGGCTGGCGACACTTGTTCATGTTGAACTTTTGCTTGTCTGTTGCTTGGATGTTCAGTGAAAGAGGCGAATGACGAGCAGCTCACTTGATAACGTGGCAATGCACATAGAAAGTCATGTAGACGCGTAAACTGAGCCAGCGTATCTTGACATTTGTATTACGACACACACAACATGTCCACATGCACCGTTATCATTGCCATCGGCAACGCTTTTCGGAACCTTCTATAGTATAGAATCTATAGTACGAATTACGCGGATCAAGCGCTGGCGACGTCAACTGTCGCTTGTCCTAGCCCCGCACACTAATGATGAGTGCCACCAACGCAATCTTCATGATTGCCGCGCGTCTCTGCAGCCCGTCAGCGTTAGCGAACCACCTGAACTTCATCCGAAGCTCATTCCACAGTTCACTTCGTTCTTGCACAAGCCACGCACTAATCCGCCTTCCTCTTCGTAATGGTTGCGTCCCGCCACCCCGTCGTTGCCGTCTCACACGGACCAGGTCCGCTCTGGCTGCTCTCGTCGGGCTTCGCCGGCATGAGCAACAGCAGTCTACCGGCCCGCACACTGACCACCACGTTTGGCAAGCTGTACCCCAAGGGCGAGAACCTGCCCAAGCGCATCCTGTTCGTGACTGCGCACTAGGAGTCCGAAGGCAGCGGGTTCGAGATCTCCAACGCCGCCGCACCCGAGATGATCTACGACTACTACGGATTCCCCCGCGAGGCCTATAAGGTCGTGTACCCCGCTGAGGGAGATCCCGCGTTCGCTCGAAGGGTGAAGGACCAGCTCGAGAAGCACAACATCAAGGCAAAGCTCGTGGATCGCGGCTTCGACCATGGGGTTTTCGTTCCGATGCTCCTGATCCGCCCACAAGCCGACATTCCCATCGTTACCATGTCGATCAACTCGCGTCTGAGTAACCAGGCCCACTTCGATCTAGGCAAGGCCATCGCCCCCTTCCGTGACGAGGACACACTGATCTTCTGCTCCGGCCAGGCCACTCACAACATGCGCGCTAGTCGAGAACCCACCAACCCGCTCATGTCGTGGGCTGCAGCCTTCCAGGGCTGGCTAGACAACACGTTCACATCCGAATCCACACTGAGCAGCAGTAAGCGTGGAGATCGCGTCGTTGATTGGCCTAACGCACCCGCTGCAAGACTCGCGCACCCGACACCGGACCATTTCGTCCCGTTCGTCATTGCTGCTGGCGCGGGCATGGAAGAGAGCAAACCTGCGGCAGAGAAACTGTTTGGTGGGTGGGGAATGGGCCACATGTCGTTTGCTAGCTACTCCTGGGGTGTTGAGCACTAACTAAGCAGATAAAATGATGTTGTTTTAGTTCTTTCTTCTATCATGTGTTGGATAATATCTTGCTTACAGTAAAACCGTGACGTTCAAGCGCCACAGATCCGACCACAAGAACGTCGCTGGATAAACCAGTCTAGCCGTGTCCTTCACCGTGTGGCCGTGCACCTCGTAGATGTAGACATTCGTGAAACGAGCTCGCAGCAGTTTAATTATCACAATCGCCAAAAGATCCTTCGAGCTCACCAGAAACTTCTCGTTCACGACCACGTACCCGGAGCAATAAACTCCGTCCACCGACGCGAACTTCATTCCCTTAAAGAAGACGTAGTTATTATAGTCCGAGATGAGACCGAAGCGTGCTTGGAGCATGGCTCCGGTGGACACTTCGAAGTTCGTGACGACCCCCTTCTGGATTAAAGCAGCCCTCTCGTTCGTGGAGAAATCTGTAGTCACACTCGACCTCTGACGGATTTTATCCGGCCGGAACCACCGATAAATCTTGCGCAGAATGGCAAAGGCTGTGACCGAGGACAAGAGGAAGATCATCGGACTGAAAGACGCCGAGAGGAACGTGGCATCTTTCTTAGGGAACTCGAAGGACGACCACAAGCGCAGAGGAGACATCTCCGCGAGAAGAGACGTCACCTTGGCAATACCGATCGTGTACTGCGCTTCGGAGTACGTTGACATCTCTTTGACCACTGCAGACGAGATCCGAATGATCTTCTGGCGGTTCTGGTGGACCATTTCGAACAAAACCGTGGCGAATGTCGGGTCGATTCTCTCGCGAATGACGGAGCTCAGAAACCCCACCAAGCTGAAGTAAATGGTGAACAAGTCGGCGTGCATCAGCTCTTTGTGGACGAGTACTGGTGAAGAGCCCGTGATCAGCGCAGCCCTCGACATTGCAAACTCATTGATGGACCAAAAGGAGTCCACAGCCCAGGAGAGTATCACCAAAATACCCCGAATAACGAGTGTCGCGGTGGAAATGGACGCAAAGGGGTCTCCCAGCCACAGTTTGCCAGAGCGAATCTTCTGGTACGTCACGAGAAAGAGGACGACCAGGGAGTAAACCACCTGCACGCCGAAGAAGAAGTGAATGCAGTGTACCCACGCCCACGAATCGATCGTCACGGCCTCACCCACCCACTCCCAACGCGTGATCGCGTTCGTCGCGTTTAAACCGTCGAGCAACGAGTACATCGTGCGGACATTTCGCTGACTGTCGCCACTATAAAAGCCGCGCTTCCGAGCCGTGAGTAAATGCTTGATAGGCTCTGTACCTGGCTCCCGAGGGATGCTACTTAAGGAGAGGAAGCTTTCGTCCGTAATACCCACCACTTGGTACACCTGAAAGTCCGGAGAGCGCTGGTAAGGATACGTCAGCGCCATCATGTAGTACTGCTCCACATTCGAGTCTTGCATGTCATGGATCAGAGTGAGCATACCCAAGACCGCCGGCCCTTGCTTGCTATGGTCACGTTGCTCGTATTCTTGCACGGAAAGCGACAGAGTCGCCAGGTACAAGTCGCTAGGGTCGTTTCGAGAACGAACGACGTTGTAGACCCGCACTTCGGACGGATCCCCAGCCTTGAGTTGACTGAAAGAGCAGTCGACCACCACGAGCACGAGCTCCAAGTCGGCGAGGGTGGTGACGTTGTACTTGGTACTGGCAGCCATTCCTTCGTACCTTTGCGAGAGGTAGTCGTAGCTGTATATTCCAGAGTCGAAAAGGGAGACTTGAGTGCAGCCAACGGTCGAAGTCTCCGTGCTGGATTCGAGGTATAACGCGTAGTCTCTGGGCGTTGTATCACCGCCCAACACGTCCATCACGAGTGGACTGTCGCCAATCAAGCCGTCGCCCACGTAACCTTTGACAAAGGACGAAGTGAAGACGCGGAGTGTTTCGGTAGGATTTCGAGCGCCACTGAGTGCCTGCAGCGCCCACCACGTGGCTGTCATGGAAGCGTAAACGTAGACGCAGGCGGAGACGACAGCTCCGAGGCGGCGAATGAGGTTGAAAATCTGCCATCTCCACTCGTGCTTCTTGCCTCTGAAGTGCAGAGCGATGGAGTCGCCCTGAGTGGGTGCACTCGACTCCACCGAACTAACTCTCCTGCCCAGCTGCACGTGCTTGGTCATGGCAGCTCTGCGCTACTTTAAAACTGGCCCAAGCTGGGTGCTCGACCGGCGAGGACCAAGTACAATTGTACCAACTTGCACTTCTTTACACATCGACGAGATTGGAGAAACCTTCGGAGCTGAGAACGTAAGAATAGGCGAAGGTTGCGGGCCAAAATAGGTGGTCAATGTCTCAAGTGACGAAGACTCCAATTCTGTGTCAAAAGTCACGGAGTATGATAAATATCCTATCCTACATGTAAAGAGTTCTATGTTATGTAGTAGGATTGAAGGTGTTCATTGTCGAGCGTCAAAACTGAAGATTGGTCTTACGACCGGCGAAAAGCATCACAGATCTCGTTTGGCCAATCACAAGCGCTTTTAACTTAAGTGGAACCATACTGATTTCAAGTTGAATTCCAAACTTGTGTCTAGTATGTCACAATTGACAGCGTGAGGTCAACAAATCGCTGCTAAATCGTGGAAAGTTCTTCTTATTCGTCGTTGCAATTCGTCGATACGTCACAACAAAAGTTCGCATGGACGACCAAGGTGGTGCTCGCGCGACGGCCCAAGGCGCCGTCCACAGCGCTTCTCCAGCAATGGCGGCTGTTCCACGAGCTTCGACTTCATCTGCAGCAGCAGATCAGCAGCGGTCCGAGCTCTCGCGGCTGTTTATCGTCTGTGGACGCGACCGCAAAGCGGACGAGCTGCGCGCGCTCTTCTCGACGTGTGGAGCCATTAAACACCTGCATCTGGCGCTGGATCGGAGCAAAAAGTCGCGAGTATGGAAGACCTTCAACGCTTACGTGCGTTATGTATGGTATCGATCGCGTTTTAACGCTCGTTTCGCTGTTTCTGCAGGGTTTCGCCTTCTTACAGTACGAAGACCCGGCTAATGCAGCTGCAGCCATTGAGAAACTGGACCACATGAAGCTAGAAGATGGGCACATCCTCAAGGTGGACACTTGCTGCGGGAATACTATTGCAGTCGTGGATACTGAGCGTGTGTGCTGCAGGTAACGGTAGCCAAGGAGCGACCAGCGGGTGGCAACGGCAAATTGAAGCGCGACCAGCACGCTCGGCAGGTTCTGGACGGGAAGACGGACGGAGAAGTGCGCGAGGACGACGGGAGTATGGACACGCAGCTGCCTGGGAAGAGACAGCGCTCGAGTCCGCCGGTTGCAGCGCTGCCGTTGCCGTTGGGACGAACTTGCGTGACGCCAACTTTCCTGCTGGAAACCCACCGGTTCGGGGCGAACATGGCGAGTTTGAAGGTGGATACGGTACCTTCTACTTCAGTGCTGCCACCGAATATGGAGATTGTTAAAGACGAGCGGGTGGAGTCTGCTACGGACAAGAAACACGTGGAGCAAGTGATGCGAGCTCTGGTGCTGGCAGTCGAGCAGAACGAGTCGGATAATGGCGACCTTTTCGCGGTGTATACGCAGATGATGTCGAAACCAAAGCGTACTGGAAATTTGAGCGTGCTGGTTCCAGGGTCAACGGGGTCTAAGGAGGAAACCAGCACCGAGTCGCTGGCTTCCAGTATCCGGTCTGTGTCGCTGGCGTCGACACCAATGACGACTCGAGGCTCTGCTTTCGATTCGCTGCGGACGCCTAGACAGGGCTCTGGACTGCTGCCGCCTCCGCGCTCCAAGCACCACCTGCGTCGACGACGGCAGAGTTTGGATGGCAGCGGCTGCAGTGGAGAAGACGGGGCTGAAGGCAGTGGCGTTCGTCGCAAACGGAGTAATACGACGACGTCGCCCCCACCGACAATAAAACACCAGCTCCGTCAGCCTCTATCCCCGCCGAGAAAGTTCTCCGATCGTAGCGACATCAGTTTATCCCCAGAAGCTCTGAAAGCTGAGATCATCTCGAAGAAGCTGTGCAAACGCCAGTCGTCCGACAGTGCCATTGAGGAGTCCTATCGACTAGCCAAGCAGCAGGCCACCCAGGAGCGACGGGAGCATGACAGCGGCATCATAGAGCGACCCCGCGTCACCGGTGCCGAGAAATGCTATGGGAAGGATCGGGACATAAAGCTCGAGTTCAAAATGGAACCAGCTGACCCGGCTCGGACCAAACTGTTCTTCACATCGACGTACAAGGTGTGACCTCTGTCCTATGATATTCCTTGTCGGTGTTTCTCTAACGTTGTATCTGTGTTTCAACAGTTTACGGCACAGGAGCTTGAAGCGATGTTTGCGGTTTATGGCGATTTTGAAGCTGTGGAGCTGGTCAAGAGTTTTGGCCGAGTTAAAACCATGGCTTACATCCGTTATTTGAAGGTAACTAACATTTTCAGTTGCTGCTAGAGTCGAGCGCTGGACGAGCTGATGTGTTGTGGTTTCCCATGTGTAGCCCTGTACTGCAGCCTTCGTGGTCAAAGCCTTCCGGGAGGAATCGTCTCAAGGAGATGAAGACCCAGAACGAGCCGAGTTCATGACGGTATGACAGCATTTACTGAAGATTTCTGCCCTAGTTACTAACTGTTTTTTATTTTGCTTACGTGATATCAGCTCTCGTTTGCCCACGAAACTGGTAGTTTACACTCGCATCAGCGTCCAAAACCAGCGGAAGAGCAGCCGGAAAGAGCCGTGAGTTACCCCTCTAACTTTTATCCCAGTCTCCCAGCACACAAGACCGCACCAGCCATTTCTTCGGGCGGGAAAGACCGTCTGTGGGTTTTGCTGCTTTACGACCGGTTCTTGGCGACGCACATGCTTTCTTCAGTCGTGTCGTCCTTTTCGGGAATGGAATTCATGGACATCAAGGTCGTGAAGAGCACGGGTGAGGCTCAAGGCGTGGCGTTCGTTAAGTTCGACAGCGAGACGAATGCCACCCAAGCAGCGCTTCAGCTCCACCAGATGGAGCTCCCTCTCGGGTCAGGGAAGTTCTTGCAGGCTATTGTGATCCTGGCGCCGAGTCTGTTCACCACCACGCACGGCAGCAATTCAATGAGCACCAACGAGTCTATGAGACTGGATCGCACAACGGACGAGCGCGTCGTCACAGGATCTTCAGAGGACGTGGATTTACGGGCAGTTGAGGCTCGATTTGCGCACCTGATGCGAAGCACCGAGTATCCGAGGGATGGCCAGTGTTTCCACCACTATTCGTCCCCGAGAGGAGCTGCTAGTGACCAGATACCACCGATGACTGCGGACGTGTATACACCAACGGGGGGATACCATACTTCTATGGCCACAGGCGTAGAATTCTACCCGATGCAACTCGTGCCGTATCCTCCGCATCCACCTTTTCAGCCGTACGCAAACTTTGGAGGGCCAGGAAATTACCAACAGCTACCGCAGCACCAAACCTTTGGGGGGAATGGACCTGGTTGGATGGACACCACACCGTATTATCAAGGTGGAGTGCCGCAGTATCCGTTTCCGTGTGCTCCTGTCGCTGACAACCCACCAGACGTGGTGAATTCGAATGGTTCGATGAAGCCGTCGGAGCAAATGGACATTGAGGACGGCACCAGCAGCTGCAGCAGCCAGGCTTCGTCTTCAATCCACGTGTCGACCAGCGAACCGTTGAAGCTCGTGACGTTGGTTACTGCTCTGCAAGAATGTCCTGGGGTGGTGTCGTTCGCGAAGGATCCTGCTGCGGGGTCGGACTTTACGAGTTACTTGGTTGATTTCACGAACGAGGCGCAGGCTAGCGATGCTCTGCGTAAGTTGGATGGATCCGTGTGTGGAGGTCAGAAGCTCTGCGTTGCCAGGTCAACGACGAATCGGGGAGCAACAGGAGGAGGGAAAACTCGCACTGGTTCTGGGCGTCGAAAGCGGCAACGTGTTGATCCGCGAAGCCGGAAGTGATAGAATTCAGGAAGTGACAAAGTAGTTTGTAGAATTGTATGCAATGCCTTACTAAAATTCGCGATCGGGGAACACTGCAGGCGCCACGAGAGTCCAAAGGAATAGTCCTGACGCAACCCACTGAGAGATCGCCTTGACCCACATGGACACAACAGCGTCAGCGTCGGACGAAGACCTACCAAGGGTAGAACACGTGAGCTCTTTTGAAATTAAGCCACCAGAACTGACGTACCCGTCGTAACTTCCCCAGTTTGTTAGAACCATCGCCATGTAGAGCGACGCCAGGATCATGAGGACGTGGAATTGGTACTCAGGCGCCACCTCCAATCCACGTTGAGCTTCTGGCGTCAAGTGAGCTGAAGTCAGTCCGATGCTCGCCAGCTCCTCGTCCTCATCTTCTGCCACGTCTTGAGGCTGCTTCGACCCGGGAGAGCCACTGAAAAAGACGGTGCTAGTCGCTGACGTCCCCCAGCTCGTCCAGGTGATGGCGAATGCTGCAACCAGCGAGTTGAGAACCACAGCCGACGGCTCCTGCAGCTCCTCGTCGTCGGTTGATGACGTGTTTGGGTTCGCTCGAACTGTCTGGTAACACAGGAAAACGAGGTAAAGAGAGACCGCAGCCGCTGGCAGGAGCCCCGCATTGACCCACGCCACGACACTCAACGCTGTGAGAACTACCGCCGACAAGAGGGTGATCGAGATGAACAGCACGTTCAGATCACACGTGGCGTAATGCATGTACATGAGCGCCAGCCCAACGATCGACAGCACGAGGCAGACGACAACCAGCGCAAGGTACGCTCCTTCCCTGAATGGCAACACACATAAGCACTCACTCGCTTTCAGACGTTTCGGAAAGCAAAGCGGCCTCACCACATGGTCTTCGTTCCGTCCCCTGCTTGCGAGGCGAAGTTGCTGCCCAACAGAGCCTGGCGAGCGTCGTCGTCGCCCTCCGCCTCGTCCATTTTGTCCAGAATGTAGTCCCGTAGACTGTCTACAAAGATCCGCAGTAAGTACTGTAGTGTACATGTATAACAGTCTGAAGATCCACAGCTCCTGCCGTTCATACACGTCGAGTCCAAGATGATGACGATCTGCAGGATGAGGAAAAGAGCCGACGCCACCCGCGCAATGTCCACGTAGCCGTCGAAGAAGTCTGCACCAAACAGCAGCGTATCCAGTCAGACAGAACCCTCTTCTTCTTGCGGTGTGTATGGTTAGTATCTCGCCGTTGGGGATGAAGAGTGAGGCCACGAGGACGCCAAAGTAGAACGGCAGCTGGAACAGAAGCCAACAGCACACGTTCTCGCAGCCTTTGGCCACAGCGCAGCTCAGCAACGCCGTGAGTGTGAAGAAACAGCCCAGACTGAAGCTGATGCGGTAGACCAATTGGTTCCCCACGCAATTGCTGGGATAAGGCGACTCAACGCACCCGTCGAACACGCCAAGTCTCGACAAAGCATCTTACAGCGCACAGTACAGTCGACCAATGAGCATTCCACTTCCATGAGAGCGACAACAGCTTTCTACTATTACTCTGCCCAAAGGTACGCAGCAGACCAGCGCCCGTAGCGCTCACGAAGAAGAGAGCGACGTAACCGATGCGTGCCATACTGATCAGCTTCTCGTGACTCAACTATTATACATGCTACTCAGAAGTTCTGAGTATCATGTAGCCATTTCGTATTAAGTACGAATATTTCCACCACTTCAACAACGTAGTACATGGTAGTTTACCCCCTACTGCTACTGGTAGAGCTGCATCTGCGTGGGTGGTACAATGAGGTCCTCATTGATGGGGGCAGCTAGATATTGCTTGAGGAGGTTCTTGAGCTCGGCGTTCTGTGCTTTCATGGCGGTCACGTCGTCGATGAGTTCTTTGCGTCGAAGTAGAGTCGTGTTGTAGTGTGTCAAACCCTTTTCCAGTGTGGCCAAGACGCGGATCTTCTGGGGTGGGAAGACCTTGACGATGTTGTGCCAGTATTCCTTCTCGGCTTTCCGTGCTTTGGCTTTCAGAGCGGCAGAACTCGTTGTCTTGGTGCTTCTCTTTCCTGTTTCGGTCTCGTTGGCGGATCTACCGAGGATTCGAGAGACCGGAGCGGCTCTCTTCTGCTCGTTCGTCTCCTGTCATACAAGTAAATCTTAATTGGCGTAACGTCCTTTTGAATGCAGGGCTCGACATCTATACAAACCTCGACGAATCGCTTGATGACTCGGATAACGTCCTCAGGCCCGACGACAAGTCCCCACGACGTCTTCGATCCGTCTTTACCGGGTGAGTTGCTGTCCTTGTTGTTGTCCCCCACGGACACTTCTTGTCTCGGGTCTTCGAAGAAGTAGCCCATGAGCTTCTCCATGTCCTCCTCATTGTCCACTCCTAGCGCACGCATGATCATGTCCGCCTTCACCAACTCCGCCTCGTCGTCCGGGAGATTATCCAGCGCCTGCTGCACGCTGCCGTTCACCAAGAAGCCAGCTTCCGAGGCGAGCATTTTCAGCATGTACTTCAGCTTGGCACCCGAGATTTTCTTGACTGGTGGCGTGTACGCCTCGACAGACTCGTCATCGAAGTCATCCTGCTCTGCATGGACTCCATTGTCGTCTCTCTTGCTGCTCGATTCATTTTCAGTCGAGTCGGGAGTCATTTCGTTTCCGTTTTCGAGCTGTTTTTCAAGAGCTGTGACATCTCCCGCCTTGGCTGAATGACTCCAGTTCCGGATCGTCTGCGCAGGTGGACGCCACGAGAGACCGAGCTGCTGCTCGTGGATAATGCGGTCTGCATCCAGCAGCTTCTCGATCTTCCGTATCGCCTCCTCCTCGTGCATCTGCCACACCTCATCGAACTTATTGCTGTCGCTTGTCTCGAAATGCGCGTATTTCCTCTGCAAGTCGCGGTACTGCTTTGTCAGCCGTCGGTACTCCCCCGTGAGCTCCTCGTTCTGGTGCCGATCTCGAGCATCAGTCTGGTTGTACTTGGCTATGAGCGTGGCTAGGGCGTCTTTCAAGCGAGCCAACTTCCGCTTCTGCTGACTCAGCGTCGCCGAGTTTTCCATGTCACGCTCCGTAAGCACCCGGTAGTTGTACTCCAGCTTCTCCGTATTAAGTTGGTACGTTGCTCGCATCTCCTCCAGTTGCTGCTCGAGCGTCTGGATGTTGGTCTCCAGCTTGATCTTGAGCTCGTTGTAGTCCTCAGCGTCACGCACTCGCAAGTCCTCAATCTCCTGCAAGTACTGCTCGTCTCTGGTCTGCTTGGCTTCCATGTATACCATCTCCATTTCCCGCCGGCGCTCGAACAGCGAGTCGATCTCGAGCTTGTTGTTCGCAATGAGCTCGTCGCGTTCCTTTAAGAAAGCGTCTTCCATCTGCTCAAGCTCCAGCTCGTACTCATCCTGCATCTCTCGATACTGCTGACTCATGCGATCCACCAGCTTCTCCACCTCCTCCGCCTGAATCTTCAGCGCCGTCACGTACTCCTCGTCCTTGGCCTTGAGCTGGTTCTGGAACTCGCGGATGACCGCGTCTTTGGACGCCAAAATCTCGGCACACGCGCGGTTCTGCAGCTCCAGCTCGTTGTGCAGCTCCTGCGGCATACTGAACTCGAAGAGATCGGCCCAGCGCATCTCCACCGCCGCGTTCTTGGAGCCGCTGTCGACTGCTTCCTGCTGCAGCTTCTCCACGCGCTTGTGCCGTCGCTCCTCCTCGTCCACTCGGCGTCGGTTCTCGGCGTCATCCGCTTCCACTCGGACGCTGGTGACGTGGCGGATGCCCGCCAGTTTGCGCCGGTCCAGTTGGTTGAGGCTGTCGGCCACTTGCTGCTGGCCGCGGCTCATGCGCTGCGAGTCGCCCACCTGCAGCTGCTTCTTGCGCGAGGCGTCGTCCTTGGACGCGTTGCGCGCGTCGATCCGCTGGCGCCGCACATTGACGCGGGCCTCTCGGTCGGTCGCGTCTGCCGACGGGTCCGTGTGCGCCTTGGAGGCGGCCGTCGAGTCCATCGGCATGGCGACGTCGGGAGCTCTTGGGCAATGATGGTCCGTTACAAAAAAAAACTTCAACATGAATTTAGTCCTGACCAAATGGAGGACCAATTTTCTTTTGTGACAAAAAACAAATTCCCCAATATGGAGGACACGACGCCCAAGAATGGGCAGCAGACGCTGTCGCACTTGCTGGCCATCGCCTACCACGTGCTGGAGGAGACCAAGTACATGAACCTGAGGCCTCCGCTCCGCCCGAGCTCCAAGTTGTTCGCTGCAGATGCCCCTACGCCCGCTGTGGGCTCTCCCCCGCGCTCTCCTGTCGAGGCGGAAACGCCGCAGGACGAGGCGCTTCCAGACGTGAATGGACTTGCTGCGGGCTTTGCAGGTGCTGCTCACGGCCACTCGGGTGGTCAGGGTCATCCTATTGTGCTTCCGTACTCACCCGAGGAGATTCAGGACACGTACACGAAGATTGCGACGCTCAAGACGCACTACATCAAGCTCAGCGCCGAGTTGCTGGAGGCGGTGAAGCAGGTGGAGAAGAAGAGCGAGCCGCAGCAGGACGAAAAGGTGACAAACACTTGCAACCCATAGATTTAATGCTTTATATTGTCTGACAAGTGGTGGTTGGTGGTGAAACAGGATGCGATGGCAAAGCTGGTGGCGAGGAGGAATCAACTGCGCAAGGAGGTCTACGAGCGGAACGTGGTGATGAAGGGGCTGATCGACAGGCTGCGCAACCTTCAGCACTCGATCCGACTCATGAAGGGAGGCACGGCGTACCCGCCCAACATCGTCATGGAGAGTGTCTAGACGTTCAATTTTAATCCAGACACCAGATTTCAACCGTATACTGCAGGTACCCGCTTGCCTGTGATTTCTAGCTTGGTGAGTTCTTTCTGCAGCGCCTGCTGGGAGGTTTGGAGCTCCTTTGCGTAGGCGACTAGCTGTATGACAGCGTGCTGGAGAATGCCGTTGTTCTCTTGGAGACCTTCAGCGCGCGCCTGTGTCTCGGAAGCCGACGTCTGGCACGAATTCAAGCAGGTCTCTAGCTCCTTGCACTGTCGAACCAAGCTACAAGAAACAGCAAGGAAAGAGGATGAGCCAGCGAAATTACAGCTACTGCAACAAATTCCTTCTGCATACTCTGTGCGTTGACAGCGCTCGACTACCAGGTCGCGCTTGAGAGTCCAGTTGGCAGAGACCGCCTGCTCCTTGCGCTTCTCACTGCTACGAAAGGCATCAGCAACAGAGCGAATCTACCACAGCATCCAACGTTAGCTACAGTCTTTTGTCGCCATTGTGCAGTGCACACACCTGTTGCCGGGCAGTAGCTACGCTAGCTTGAAGCTCTCGATTGCGTTTGCCGTACTCACGCAGCGCCCGTCCCAGCGAAACTTCTCTGCAACTACCAGCGTTAGATCAAAACTTACATGTTCTCCGCTCTTTGTCATCACTGACCGGTTTCGGCTCGTCAACATTTGCCTGCTCACACCCTCCAACTCGTAGCAGAACCTAGTTAAAGTCTCTTGAAGCAGTGCAAGGCGCTTTTTGGTTGGAATAAGCACGGAGACGAGCTCTCGTTCTGACGCCTCGACAGCTTGCGTGTGCCGTGTCAGTTGTCGGTATTCCTCCAGCAGTGTGCAGTACTTTTCACCACGTTGCTGCAGTACTTGATCTCGTCCTGCAACCTTTAAGTTGGCCTGGAGCAAGTCTTCAGCCAGCATTTGGGACGTCTCAGACACTTCTTGCACTCGGTTGTGCATCTTGCGACTGCAGATTTTCTTGTCTTCCAGTGCGTGCTGCAGCGTGATCGTGCCTTTCAGCAAATGTGCCGCATGCCTTTGATTATCAGCGTGCTCGACAGCTGCAATTCGCTTGGACAGTTCCTTGTCGTGTGTAAGTTGCTGGATCTGTTGCTGTTGCTGGTCGATGAGTCTGCTCTGTTGGCCCAGTTGTACACTCTGCCGCTGAACAATAGATTCCAATTCGTTTACGCGCTGCTGGAGCCTCAGCCTCTGCACACTCAGCTCCTCCCGCACTAACTCTTCCTGGCGTTTTAGAGCCAATTCCTGCTGAATGACGTGAAGACTGCTCTGTAAACTGCCGTTATCTTTCTGCAACGCGCGCGCGTCCGTCGCAAGCCGAACGGCTTCCCGACGGGTTTGAAGAAGTTCTTTTTCCAACTCCTCTTTAACAGCACCCGCTGCATTCACAGCGTTACTCCACACGCGGATTTCTTCTTGAAGCTTGCCCACCTCCACACTCAAGTGGTCGTTCTGCATAAGAGCTTGAGCTGCCTTCTCCACCGCTTTGTCTACTGCCTCTTGGGAAGCGGTGGCGTCTCGTGCAAGCTGTGCGCGTAGCGTCTCCATCTCGGATCTGAGATCCGCCATCTCGGATCTGAGATCCGCCATCGCGTCTCTGAGACGCGCCTCCTCCTTTTGTCCCTCGCTGCGCTGTGCGCGAGCCTTCCGCAGTTTGGCGTCTTTCCGCGCCAGCGCCGCTCGCATGCGCTCCACCTTCTCGCAGATCCTGGCGTACTGTTCGCTGTCTATCGGCAGCTCCGAGTCTTCTCTGGCGGACAAGACGGAGAAGGCCAACGACGCCACACTGCTGACGTCGCTGCCGCGTCGCTCCAGCAGCGGAGACAAGCACGCGCTTGGAGACGACGCGGCCAGTTCCTGTCGCAGCAGCTCGATCTCCTGCTGCTGCCTCTCGATGACGCCAAGCCACTCGATCTCTGGCATGACCGTTGCGCAATGCCGCTTCAACTTACATGTTACCCTGTCCGACAATCTGATTGGCCAGCTTTCTGCATCATTTTACACTAAGAATTAATTTCCCTAAAATACGGCTTATTTTCGGATTTTCGACTCGTGGAGGAGGACGAAGGGGGATAGTAAACCCCATACACTACATTCGCGAAAAGAGGCAGGAACAGCATCGAGCGTTATGGAGGGCCTGGGCGTCGTGTACGAGCAGGAGGAGCCCGCGGTGGACAGCCAGCAGACGCCCGCGGGCGACAACCAGGCGGCAGTGGCGTCTGTCCCAGGAGAGGAGACGGAGGACGACGACGAGATCCGCGCATTGGCAGGCAACCCGGACGACTTGGACGCTACGCAGCAGCTTCAGGCTCCGCCTCAGCAGATCCCGCAGCACCACGACGTGTCTGGGGGCTACGCAGACTACACGCAGAGCAGCGGCCAGCACCCACAGCAGCAGATGGAGCACCACGGAGGCTACGACAAGAACGGAGGCACCACCCAGCCGGGAAAGCTTTTCATTGGCGGCGTGTCGTGGGAGACCACGGAGGAGACGCTGCGTCAGCATTTTGGCAAATACGGGGCGCTTACAGATGCTGCGCTGATGAAGGACAAGTACACGGGCCAACCACGAGGTTTCGGCTTCGTGACGTTCGCGGACGCATCAGGTAAGAAGGGGATAGCAGCATTTTCGTTGTTGTAAACTTGATGTCTTAATGTTTTTTTTATTATTGTTTTTCAGCAATTGACCGCGTGCTGGAGGAGACGCATACGCTGGATGGCCGCTCGGTGGAGGTGAAGCGTGCGATTCCGAGGGAGAAGACAGCGCCGGGTTCGAGGTTAGTAGCTTCAAACGTCGGAGACGCAAGACTTGCTGCTGTACAGTACTATCTATTGGAGAAAGGAAAGGATAAAGGAGGGAGTCAGACAGAGAAGGGCAGGAAGGAAGGCAGGGAGAGCAAGCAGCAAGACGAGAAGAAGAAGAGAAATCCCTACTCAACACGATCGAATGGCGTTTGCTCGTCACCTTCTGGGCCATCACGCTCGACCCCCGCTCTCTCCGTCCAGCCCTTCTCCATCCACTCCCGTGGGAGGGGCTTTGGCGTAGCGTTAGACTGTGTGGCAGCAGCACTGTGTACAGGCCACGACCCTAATGATGGCCTAAACTAATCTGCTGTGTCCATGCCTGATGTATTTGTAGCGACTTCCGTGGAGGACGTGGTGGATTCGGCGGCGGCGGTGGCGGCGGCGGTGGCTTCACGGAGCAGAAGAAAATCTTCGTCGGCGGATTGGCCCCCACTGTCACCGAGCAGGATTTCCGTCACTACTTTGAAGAGTTCGGCAAGATTACGGACGCCGTGGTGATGATCGACCGGGACACCCAGCGCTCACGCGGATTCGGCTTTATTACCTTCGAGGAAGAGGTGCGTTTGGATTGTGTTGCGTTTCAGTCTTCAGGCTGTATTAACTGTGGTTTTCCATGCTCTCCTTCAGTCGTCGGTGGCTGAAGTGATCAGCAAGAACCACGAAATCCACGGCAAGGGTGTCGAGATCAAGCGTGCTGAGCCCAAGGAAGCTCGCGGGGGAGGCGGAGGCGGCTATGGTGGCCGTGGTGGCCGCGGAGGCGGCTGGCGTGGTGGAGGCCGTGGCGCTGCAGGTGGCTATAATGGAGGTTCCTATGGTGGTGGTGGCGGCTATGGTGGCGGCTACGGCGGTAGCTATGGTGGCGGCTATGGTGCTGGCTATGGCGGTGGATATGGCGCCGCTGCTGCGTACGGAGGTGGCTATGGTGGTTATCCCCAGTCGTACGCCGGTTACGGATATGGAGGCTATGGTGGAGGCCGCGGTGGGTACGGCTACGGTGGCTATGCAGGCTACGGTGGCTACGGCGGTGCTGGAGCTGGTGGCGAGGGCGCTGGCCAGGAAGGTGGTGCAGGTGGGGAAGAAGTTGGATACAGCGAAGAAGGAGCCCAGCAGGGAGGTCAGGGAGGAGCTGCTGCTGGCTACGGATATGGCTATCGCCAGGGTGGAGGCTCTGGTGGCGCTCAAGGTGGTTCTGGAGGACGATCGGACCGATACCGCCCGTACTAAGCTTCCGCGTGACGAGAAGGCTCGAAGGCAGAAGACGGATCTGCGCGCACAACCTTACACCCTCTGGTCCACATCCCGGCTATGATGTGCTTGCTGTGTCGCTCCAGCTGCATCGATCTCTCTCGGTTTTGCCTTGTCCAGGTCGTACCTGTTGCTATCAAATCAATACTTTTTTCACCCTGCCGCTGTGTTTGATAGTTGTCGTTCGAAGGATATTTGATACTCTCCACGAGCTCGCGCAGTGAAAATCCATCGCTCCGAGTAAGCGAAACTTGGATCGACAGGGACAAAGTGTCGTTTTCGGTAATCACGCAACTCACTATCATCGTGATAGTGTAGCCATTGTAGACGCCACAGCGTCGACTTTATTGTTGAGCTCTGGCCAAAACGCCCTGTCCGTATTCGCTAGCCGGTAACTACCGCGCACGCGTTTTGCTTGCCGAGGGATCGATGCGTTGTAATAGAGTACATGTATGAGGCAAACTGTGTGTGTGTGCTCACGTTTCTCGGACAGTCTGCTCCTTTTGCCCACCAGAAGTCACTGGTCAGCTCGGCGTCTTCATTTGGCAAAGCATGGAGCTGGGGAACGCCACGGCGTTGATTGCGGGCGGGGCTACTGGACTTGGGAAGGCGCTCGCGGAAACGCTGCTCTCGCATGGGGGTAACGTCATCATAATGGACTCAAACGCACTCGAGTTGCAGCGAACGGCGTCCATTCTGCACGCGCAGTACGGTGTCTCTCGAGTTTGCTCTCTGGTGCAGGACACAATGACGCCCGGTTCTTTCATTCGAGCCTTCGATGTCGCTGCAGTCTCCTTCGACAGTGCCGTCAACGTGGTGGTGAACGACGCGGGTATCTCGAGGCGTATCTCTCACTTCGATTGCAACACGCCGCACAGTTGGGAAAGCGCCGTGACGATCGACTCGGTAACTCTCATGCGTACGACACTGGAAGCCGCAGCGCTGATGGAAGCTGGACTACCAAGCGGCGAGGAAGGCGTCATCGTCAACTTGGCCATGGTGGGAGGGTTAGTCGAGATGCCCTTTTGGCCGGCATACGCAGCAGCCAAGGCCGGGGTCCTCGAGTTCACTAAATCCATGTACCCGCTCAAGCCTTGTCGCAACATTCGCGTCATGACGCTGTGCCCTGGCTTCGTGGACACGGCAGTCGGCCACTTCATCACCGACGCGTTTCCAGGAGCTATGCGCAGTCGATGTGGGCTTGTGACAGTGGAGACGGTGACGCAGGGATTCGTTCGGGCCATTGAAGACGGACGTAACGCTGGTCGTTGCATGGTCGTTATGGAGGGTCAAGCCCATTACTACGAGGATGATTTCACAGACAGCACGCTCACGTTCTCCACTTGGCGATCTCAGGTCACCAGTTGAGACGTTCGTCTACATTGTAACGTGTAGTCCTGTACATGTTTGACGGGAAATAGAGATAACCAAAATCATAATTTCGCTTATTTCCGAATATATACGACTCAGTGTCAGTGAATATGAATTTGGAGCCCAAAGTGTCGTGTCTGAACCATGTAGCGCTTGTGAACGAATACTACAGGGGGCGCCTGTGCGTGCGTAAGGAGTCGTTCCAGATCCCATCAACTGCATTTATCCATACTGCTGCAATTGCTCCGGTGGAAACCTCAGCAGCTGCAGCGCGACGTCAGCGCAAGCGGGAGACGGCTGCTCGAAGGCGAATCGAACGACTGGAGGAGCTCAGCGCACAGGGAAAGTTTGTGCCACTAAGTGGCCGAGTCCAAGGTGCACTGCAGCATGCATATGACCGCTTTGGAGGCCCTCGATTCGTGCTGCGAGACTTCCTCCCTAGCTTTCCAGATGGGACCGACGCAGAAATTCAAGTCGTTTTGACGGAGACGCTGAGCACAGAAGCCCTGGACGATGGCAACGTGCATTGTAACAGGACGGAGCACTTGCAGCTTGCACACGTGAATGGCTCCAAGGTCGTTCTACCGACCGGGTCGAGCTTTAGCCAGCGAGATGTTCGAGAACTCCATCACCTCGCGCTTGGGAAGCATAAGCTCATCGTGATGGATCCCCCATGGCAGAACAAGAGTGTTTCCCGCGGAAAGTGCTACGAAATGTTCGACCACACGGAGCTGCTTAAGATCGATATCCCGCACATCGCAGACCCAGACGAATGCATCCTAGCAGTGTGGGTGACGAACCGCCCGTGCTACATGACGTATCTTCGGGAGCAAGCGTTGCCTTCGTGGGGCTTCACTTTTCACGCATGTTGGTACTGGCTGAAGCTCAGCAAGAACGGTGAACTCGTTACTCCGTTAGATTCAACGCACCGCCTTCCTGTCGAAACGTTGGTTGTCGCGTACCGTGCAAAAAATCAGGACCGCCAACAACTACTGCGCCAGCGACTCGGTGACCAGATGCGAATCGTACTGAGCATCCCCCTGCGGCATTCATGGAAGCCGCCGCCCGAGAGCTTCTTCGACGAGAAAATCGTCTCGAAGACCGACAGGAAAGCGGAGCTGTTTGCTCGTGAGCTGCGACCGGATTGGACAAGTGTAGGGAATGAGGTACGTTTGTCTGAGGCTTATTTTTTCTACCGGTACGAGGCTTCTAACATCTCTTGATGCATCATTAGGTGCTCAAGTTTCAGGCGATTGACTTATTCAGCCAGCTAAGCTTAGAATAATGCAATGCATGTCCTAGTTATAGGCTCGGATAGTAGTAGCAGTAGTAGTACTATCGCCGAAGTTCTGTCTACTACCGAACCTAGTAATATTAACGACTAATATCGGCTCTTGATACAAAATCGATGTAGTCCACAACAATCCACTTATGATTTTTAACGAATCTGTTTCTAATCCCTATTAACGATTAATAACAACCAAAGTACCGCTAATTTAACTGTTAATAACGGTGAATATTGATTTGCCAGCACTAACAGCATGTACCAATTACGAAATGAAATGAAGAATACAAATTAACTTTTGGTACATGTATGTCTACACTGAGACTTGTGCCTGCTCAACAACATTTCTGCTGCTGCCTTCTTCCTGAGGAGAAAGATCCACACGCTATGAGTGTCCCCGCGCAAGTTTGTGTCCCAAAGATTCGGCTTCTACTGCTCACGGGGAGAGAACGGCGAGAATTTGACACTTTGGTTCTACACTAATGCAAGTTCTGATGGATGAAAGGCTCAGGTAATGAGATTCCACTATATGCTATCTTCAGGCAGTGAGGACACTACATCCCCACTGCGTCTCAGATGTCCCTATAGCATTCGTCACTGCCTTCCGTCGGTCAAAACACACACATCACACATGCAAACTGGTTGAGGCCGTCTCAGTGATCTTGGTGATAAATAAATGTCGTCACTCTGCCTGAAAGGCAAGTCGAGAGTAGCAAATATTTTGATACATCATTGACAGGCGCTCATAAACCACACAAGCAACACACATCACGCAGTAGTCGGTCTCATCATACAAATGCCTCGAATGCTCTTCACATTGGGATTCCGAGTCGTCTCGGAGCACGGCAGAACGCAATGCAATAAGACGCTCGTTGTCCTCAGACTCGTCATCTGATTGTGTAATCACTTGAGAAACCTGGTTAAAAGCCCGCACCCGCCGCTAGTTTTGTCCTGCGCTTCCTGTTCTGCACCGCTGCAAGTTCCCGAATGGCAAGGGGCAACTGCTGATGGACGCAGGAGCTGCTCGCCATCCATCGATGGTTGGTTCGCCCACACAATACTTCTTACGAATTATGTTTTTGCTCGTAAAAAGGCGTAAATATTAAGTGCATCCATTTCAACCAATCAGGAAGGTCCATAGATTGCCAGTAGAGGACACAGTTGCAAGTTGAGGGGAGACTTCAAGGCACGGGAATGCTTGCTGGATCAAGGCTGGAAGCTTCAGACGAAGTATCCACATCCTTCTAGCCGCCAATTCGTCATGAGCAGGAGGGAGCAGCAGCTGGAGGCCGAGTGCGAAGAGCTGCGCAGGTGCGTTTGGCTGTACTACGCTGTAACGTGCGACGATGGCGTCATTTTACATGTAGTTTGCGTTGTTGTTATTGGTGATCATCAGCGAGTTGCGGGCGATGGAGGAGCTAGTGCAGCGGTACCAAGACGAGCTCACGGCTGCCAGGAATAACGTCCGCATAAACCCTGGAAACGCCCCTGATGTGCATCGTGTGGAGGAGGAGCTGTTCGAGAACCAGAACCTGGCTCCGAGGGGGTCGGCCATGCGCATCTCGAGGGCGGAGCTGCCTGTGCTGTGTCTGGCCAATGGAGAGGAATCTCGATTTAGCGAGGTAATGTCTGCTGGGTGCAGGTGCAAGTTTGGACGCGGGTGGACTGAGCTGGCCGTTGTCGTAGATAAAACTACCGACGCAGAACTGGGAGTGGGTGTCTGATTGGCAGTGCGATATCCACGCCCACACGGACGAAAGCGGGTGGGTCTATGCGGAGTCGTGGGAGCAGCTACGTGATGTCAACCAGTTGCACCGCCGGTGAGTGGGCTGAAGTTTCATGGTAGGTTTGTAGTTGCCGACTGTCGTTTCTGCAGTGAACAGACAATAAATGCATGCGTTCGGCAGCGTCGGTGGAAGCGAGAGCGGATGCTGGTTCGATCGACAGGGTTACCTGCGGTCCTGAATGAAAGTTTGGCAACAAAGAGCCGGCTGGTTGCTATGGTAAATCTGTCATACCAAGCTTGTTCAGCGTGATAATCCGTGTTGATCAATGTGAAACTTTTCCGTTGTTGGGCAGCGCTACGCCAACGAGAAGCTGACACAACAGGTACATTTTGGCTTCGATCACCTGTTATTGCTCAGATAAGTTAACGGCTGTGAAATTTACGAATATTTGCATGTACAGCTACTTCGCGCAAATGAGCGCATCGAGGAGCTTGAGAAACGAGATCACATCTACGAAGCGCACATGCTGAAGCTTCAACAAGTCGCAGACGAGCTGTCGAACGAACTGTACGCTCGATCCTTCGACCTCCACGACCCCGTAGCAGTGCCTTACATGGTGTCCAAAAGTACCGAGGTGTTGAAGCAGACGGAGGCTCTTCTTGGTGATATGCTGATGGAGCAGGGGCTCGCGCGGCTGGATACCTTGGCAGTCACGAGTGAGGTGCAGCGCCGTCGATCCGAAATTTTGGCTGCGTGCGAGAGCGAGTTGCAGAACACCGTGGACGAATTCAACGACCTTGTGCACACACTAGAACGGCGTCAATCACCGCCACCCGAAAGCCAGCGTAGCAGTTACACGTTGAAGTATTTATGAGTACATAGGTCTGATGGAGATTGTTTTTAGCAATTCAGTACATTTTGTTATTGACCAATCACAGTCGTTCGCGCTCTTTCATTACGCTAACGCGCGAGGAGCTACGATAAGGATCAAGCAGGATGACGGACGCGGACATCTACGCGTACGAGCAGGAGTTCGACGAGATGGACGAGTGGGAGGCCATGCACGCGCACGAGATGGAGGCTGCGGAGGAGGAAATACGCGCCATGGAGGCCTTCGAGCAGCGCCAAACGGGGGAGAGCCAACCACCGCAGACGGTTCCGGCCACCCAACCACCTATTGCTAGTAATAACGCTATGGAGAGGGCAGAGGACGGACTGGAGAAGGCTCAGAGTCGTCTCGATCAAGTGCTAGCTCGGTGTGCGACGCTGTTGGGAGAGGATGGCGACGAAGACGTTGCCATGGAGAGCGTCGAGAGCAGGCACGAGAGTGCTGCTCAAAAAGGAAAACAGACTGAAGCAGCAAAAGTGGATGCGGCCACGGTCGAGTTTTTATACAGCCGACCACCTATCGATGTGGACTCGCTGTCCGTAGTACTGGGCGAAGGGAAGCGGATGTTCCTACGCAAGAAGCGCCCGAGCTCCACCCACATCACTTCCAGTTCTGTTCGAAGCGCTGCATCATCTCTCATCCCAATTAAAGAGTTGATGGAGTCGGTTGAGCGGGTAAGTTACCTTTTCAATGTTGTGTCAAATACCTAGCGCTAACGTGGGCGTTTATCTTCCAGATGGAGATTGAAGAAGCAGCAGCAAAAAAAGATGAAGTTATGCGGGACGAGTTGGACCCAGCTGAGAAGGTGTCGAATGCAGTGCTATGGCTGGACAAGTACAGACCGCAAAGCTTCCTGGATCTGCTAAGTGACGAGCGAACGAACCGCGAAGTGCTTACTTGGATCAAGTCGTGGGATCGATTCGTGTTTCCGAAGAAGAAACGAGCTAATGGCACGCACCCAGTGTCTCCAGCAAAGCAAAAAGACTTTGGCACTTCTGGCAAGTCTCCGTGGAACGCGAACAATCCATCCAACGGCAATTCGGAAGACGATGAGGATAAGCGCCCGTTTAACAAAATCATCCTCATTTGTGGCCCGCCTGGAGCAGGAAAGACTACGCTGGCCAACATTGTTGCGCGTCATGCTGGTTACAACCCCATCGAAGTAAATGCCAGCGATGATCGCACAGCGTCTGTACTACGCAACAAGATCATCAGTGCCATGGAGATGCAGTCCATTTGGGGCGAACGCAAACCGAACTGCATCATTCTCGACGAAATCGATGGCGCAATGAACGGTAGCGATGGGAGGTCTGCAATTGAAGTTATCCAAGAAATGGCTAATGCACCGCTGCACAGGAAGCAGTCAGGGGCAAAGACTGCGGCCAGAAACCGCCACCCGCTGACTCGACCATTGATCTGCATCTGTAATGACCTCTATGCATCCGTGCTGCGCCCGCTGCGTCAAATGGCCAAGATTTTCACGCTAGATACGCCATACCCGCAACGCCTCGTCTCACGTCTCAAATTCATCTGTCGCCACGAAGGCATCAAAGCTTCCAACGGCGCGCTAGCAGCTCTGTGTTCCAGCACTGACAACGATATTCGCTATTGTCTGAACACGTTACAGTTCCAGACTGCGCAGTCACGTGGAGCGGCAAAGAGCAAGTCGGCAGTCGTGACGTTGAGTACTGGACTCGTTGCGCGGAAAGACCACGTTCACGGCATGTTTGAGGCGCTGGACCTCGTTTTCTATGAAGCACGCTCCAAGTCGGCCAAGGGAGCAGTCCCTATAGCTGAGAAGATCGACGAAGCTGTCGCTTCACTAGGTAACTCCCCTCTTCTGATTAACGGATTGGACGAGAACGTCCCGAAGATGATCTTCAACGACCCCACTATGAACAAGATTTGCGATGTCTTCGAGTGGCTTGGCCTTGCGGACGAGTACGAGAATCGCGCTCGCTCGGAGCAACAGTACATCTTCCAAGCCTACATTCCGTTCGCTGCCATTGCAACCCACGCGTCTTGCTGTACGAGCTCTAGACGCCGTGTGGAGTATCCTCGCGCGCAGTTTGAGGCTCAAAAGCGACGGGATCGGTCGGAGAATATCCTCGTAGCACTGACGGAGGGTGCACAGTTGCAGCCGATCTTGCGATTGAGCTTGAGCGTCCTTGTAGTGGATGTGGTACCGTGGCTGATTGCAAGTCTATCGCCCAACATTCGCCGCATTAACCCTTCCGTCCAGACCAAGGAGGAGAAGGTGATGATTCAGAGGCTCATTGCGCTCATGGCGTCGCTGGGTCTGTCATTCCGGCACAAGTATCGGCCTGACGGCAGCGAAGACTGCGCGCTCGAGCCGTACGTTCGTGTAGATATGTGAAACTGTTCTGATGCCTAACGTCATTTTGATCTGCACAGGGCGTTAAATGAACTGGTGGAGTTCCGAGGCAGCGAAGACGGCGCAGTGTATCAGACTGTTCTCCCGCTTCCTGTACGGAAGATGATCGCTCGCGAGGTTCAGTTGGAGCAGATGCGTCGGAATGAGACTTCGACCTCAGCCATGGCACCAAGCAAAAAGGCTCCGACTGCTCCAGTCGACAAGGCAGGCGAGGCTACTATTGAAGAGAAGGCTGCGAAGGCTGTCTATGTTGTGCCGGATCTAAGCGGTACGTCTCTTGATGCAAGTCGCAGCATGTATCCATTCATTATCTAACTGCCTTATGGTGATGCTGTGTCTGGTCAACAGAGGCGGAGCTGGCCAAGAAGGACGAGGCTCTGCGCAAGCGCAACCCGTTCGCATTCGCCCATCGCGAGGCCAAGCGAAAGCGCGACGAGGAGATGAACGCGAAGTTCAAGCAGCAGCGCTCGAACGACGTCCACGCGCACTCCCTGGTGCGCTACAAGTTCAACGAAGGCTACACGTGCGGCATCAAGACAGCCGTGTACGTCCGTGATTTATTATGAAAGCACTGACTTGCAACACAAATACAAGGACATTGTGCCCCTTTACCGTAGTAATCTCGGTTGAGCTCACTACTTCTTGGCCGCTTTCTTTTTCTTCTTGGATTTCTTCGTCTTGTCCGTCTGACTCGCAGGTGCTGGCGCATCAGCAGATTTCGACGTGGGGGACAACGGCGTCGACGCAGGAAGCGTCTTCATGGTCCCCAGTACCTCCTGCATTACGAAGCGCAGCAGTCTCATCAGCCGGAAGAGGTTACCTGTGTCCGCCGTCGTGTACTTGACGGCCTCATTGCGTCCGCCGGCACTACGAGGCGACGATGGCGTGGGCTTGGCCGGGTGATGCGACACTCGAGCCACCACCTTCACGCCCTTGCCAGCTGTCACGCGTGTCTTGAGGAAGAAGCGCGAGTTCTGCGGGTCCCCCACGAACGCCAGCTTGGTCTGCTCCTCGAAGCGCTCCCAGCCCACGTTGTTGCCTGCCATTATTGGATCTTCAAAAGCAAGGTGAACTGGACAGCTACGGAGATCTCTGATTGGTGGATTTGTTTTGGGCAGTTATTTTTAGCTTATCGTAACTTCAACTTTGGGGCAACCTGATACTACCAAGTAAAGTACTAAGAAGGGAACGGAAGGCGATGGAGGAGCAAGGTAAGGGGTTTAGAATGTTGCAGATGATTGAGGGCTCATTACAGACGAATGGACTGCTCAGGGGCGCGTGACGAGGTGCTGGCGCTCAAGCGGTTCCTCCAGGTGTGTGCAATTTGGTTGCTATGTGATACGTCCAACTTGATCTCACGTATACGAGCTGCTACAGGGGATGCTTCTTACTGATCTGGACGAAGAAATTGATACTTCATTGCCGGTGTCCGGAAAGGGAGTGATTCGGAACGACAAACTCTTGGAGTTGATGGGGGCTGCGGTGTCCGAGACGAGTTCTAGCGCTGGTTGCTCCGCGTACTCGCTGGACGATGAACGACCTGCTGCAGTAGCACCACTGCAAATACTGATATCACCACAACTACGCGAGCAGCAAACCACTTGCAAATCTGGTCATAACTACGAATTGGAGCTGGAAGTTTCTGATCATTTCGATGCGGACGAAGTCACAGAAGATGAATCCGTAATATTACCGGATGAAGATCTCCAACAAGAAAGCTATGTACATGTATCTCGCGGATACATGAACAAAACGTCGGCAGCGCTTTTGCGGAGAAGCGGCACGTTTGAGCCGGACTTCCAAGCGCGCATGAAACAATTTTTGCTGAAAAACCAACACAAAAAGGAGAAAATTCGTCAGTCTCTGAGAGTTGAGAAAGAACCGGACGTTGATCCGACGCCGCGCATTAACCAGGTACATAATCGATGGCTTTGATCTATATCTTGCTCGTATTTTACCTGGATGTGGTTTGCAACAGAGATCGAAATCCATCCCACGAAACATTTCGCACCTTATGGCGTGGAACAACGAGAAAGAGAACAAACTTGCACGGATGAGAGACGCAGAGACGGCCAAGCAAGAAGCGATTTGTGTTGGGAAACCCTTCATCAGTAAGCGTTCTTTATCGATCTTCTCAAAGAGGCAAGACGACGTTGCGCAATGTAAAGTGGAAGATCGTCTGCACCTGCTTGGCCTCATTTACCAATATCAGCAAGAGGAACGAAAGCGAGCCGAAGAAAGACGAGAAAGCTCGGGCTTGCAACCTCGTTTAGCGCCCCATTCAGCAAACGCTCAGCGCTGGAGGCGATTTTCGGTTCATGAGCGCCTTTATCAGTTGTCGAAGAGAAGCCCGACTGCAATGAAAGAGAACGATAGAGAACTCTGTCAAAGAAAACCTGCAGCGCAACGAAGGCGGGAGCGAAGTTCAAACAACAAGGACATTGTGGATACGGCACAGCGGCTTCATGCTCTGGACAAGAAATATAAACAGAAACAGCAGCTTATGGGTGAGGAGCGCAAACAATACTTCGAAAACCTACGGGTAAGTTGCTAGGGCGAAGTATGCTTTACAGTTCTTACTGCTCATGAGGTATCTGTATATGTTCAACAGACAGCGCCAAAAATGAGCGCTCGTAGTCGCAAACTTGCAGCGAGGAGGAAGAAAACCCCAGAGCCAAAAAGCCCTGTGCGCTGTGGCTGCTGCGGAGGCAAGGAAGATAACGAGGGCAAATGCGGCTGCACAATTGAACCCCGCGTAAACCAAAAGCATGCTGCTAATATCTACAAGCGGCAACTGAAGTGGAAACATGCCAACGAGGCTAGACACAACCAGCAGAAGCAACTTCAGGACACATTGGCGATGACCGAGTGCACATTTCGGAACCCGTTCTACCAGAAGGCGTGGAATACCCTCGACAACAAACCAGCTGACAAGGGAAGCAAAGAGACCAGCTCTGCGTTCTTCAAGCGATGCATGTTGTGGGCAGAGAAGCGAGACCAGCAAGTGGCTCTGGAGAAGAAAGTGCTCCAAGAGCGGCAGTTGGAAGAGTGCACTTTCAAGCCGCGAGTCATCGCGCGAACACCAAAGTATTTGGCCAGGAAGTCGAACCAGCAGGATGACGCTGCTTGTCCGCAGAGCCAACTACTACCCAGCCCAACGATTTTTCTAGACAGGTCGATGGCTACGTCTCCTAAGCGCCAGGATTGCACCACGGAAGAGCTCGTGACTCAACTGTACAGTGCGTTGGATCTGCAGGGGCTAGCGAGCGAGCTGTCTCCTGAGTACAATTCCATCGGATCGGACGACGAAGGTGCGCACGGCTTCCATAAGTACACCTTCACGGATTTGGGTGAGTTTGCAGGGCGGTAGCGAGCGGACACTTCAAGCTGCCGGATAAATTATCCGGAACATAGATTTTATCCAATGAAAAGGAGAAATCTATTTTGTTATCTTTTCCTCCAATCGCTGATAAGACCAAGAAAAACGCCCCCCAGTCCTTTCACTTGCGAACTCTCCGCTTGGTGGTGAAAGCGCGCGGTTGAGCTAGTGAGTGCAGAGTGTTGGTCCCGGAAAGAACCGTTGACAGCGCCTTCCCCCTTAGCCCCCAGCACCTCTAGCCCTCCAACAACAGAGAGCAGAGCGACAGCCACTCAGCCATGTCCTCCACGCAGTTCTCGTACTCGAGCGCGCGTCTGCGGCGCGTCAAGTACCTGCAGTTCGGCGTGTTCAGCCCCGAGGAGATTCGCGCCATGTCCGTGACCAAGCAGACGAAGGTCAACGACCGCATCATCCCTGATGGTATCTCTCGTCCAGAAACGTACCTAAACGGACACCCAGTCATCGGCGGCATCGGAGACCCGCGCATGGGGACATGTGACTTCCGCGCGCGCTGCAAGACCTGCGATTGTACGTGGCTGATACCGTTGCTAAGACCACTTTCCCCCTTTATAAGGGATATCCATATCTTTAGTAGATTCGTTGCTAACGCTCGTTCTGGTGACTTCAGGCACGTACAGCGGTAGCGGCGGCAAAGTAAACGACTGTCCTGGTCACTTCGGCCACATTGAGCTGGCCAGGCCCATGTACCACATGGGTTTTATCAAGGAAGTGCTGAAGATCCTTCGCTCCGTGTGCTTTCACTGCTCCAAGGTGCTGAGCGACGAGCGTGACCACCGTTTCCGGTCCGCCATGAAGATCAAGAACGGCAAACGCCGACTTAAGGCCGTGTACGAGATCTGCAGCAACAAGAGCATGTGTGAGTACGGTGAAGAAGCCGATATGGAGAAGATGCGCGAGGACCTTAACATCGGTCTGCAGGGCGGACTGGACGACAAGTCTAAGCCCAAGGAGGGCGGCCACGGAGGTTGTGGTGGACTGCAGCCTAAGTACCGCAAGCAGGGCATTAAACTGCTCGTGGAGTTCCCCGAGCAGATGGAAGACGTGCCTGGGTCGGGAGATCGCAAACAGAACCTACCAGCGGCCAAGGTCCTGTCGATCTTCAAGAACATTTCGGACGAGGACTGCTTCGCTCTCGGACTGGACCCACGTTGGGCCCGTCCGGATTGGCTCGTCATGACTCTCATGCCGGTGCCCCCTCCGCACGTTCGACCATCTGTAGCCATTGACGGTATGGCGCGCGGTGAGGATGATCTGACCCACAACTTGGCCTCGATCGTGAAGGCGAACTTGGCTCTGCTTAACTGCGTGCGCAAGGGCGAACCTTCGCATATTATCGAGCAGTTTGAACAACTGTTGCAGTTCCACTTGGCAACTTTCCTCAACAACGAGCAGCCTGGACTCCCACAAGCTCAGCAACGTTCAGGAAAGCCGCTAAAGACGCTTCGTCAGCGTCTACGTGGCAAAGAAGGCCGTATTCGTGGTAACCTGATGGGTAAGCGTGTGGATTTCTCAGCGCGTACGGTTATTACCGCCGACCCCAACATTCAAATTGATCAAGTTGGTGTCCCTCGATCAATTGCGATGAACCTTACGGTGCCGGAACGCGTGACACCCTTCAACATGAACTACATGCACCAGCTGATTGCGAACGGCCCACTGGAACATCCTGGTGCGAAATACATCATCCGCGAAGACGGCAACCGTATTGATTTGCGCTACATCAAGAACAAATCGGATCTCGCTTTGAAATGTGGCTGGATCGTGGAGCGTCATCTTCGTGACGATGACTTGGTGCTGTTTAACCGTCAGCCTTCGCTTCACAAAATGTCCATTATGTCGCATCGCGTGAAGGTATTTGACTGGTCAACGTTCCGTCTCAACTTGTCGGTGACATCTCCGTACAACGCCGATTTCGATGGTGATGAGATGAACTTGCACGTTCCGCAGTCCATGACCGCTCGCGCTGATGCACAGGAGCTGATGATGGTGCACAAGGTGATTATCACTCCTCAGAGTAACCGTCCTGTCATGGGTATCGTGCAGGATTCTCTGCTGGGTGCGCAGAAGTTCACTAAGCGAGACATCTTCCTGACGAAGGATTGGGTAATGAACTTGCTGATGTGGGTATCCAACTGGGATGGTAAGGTGCCGACTCCAGCCATTCTGGTTCCGAAGAAGGGAGAGCTAGGCAAGTACACCCCGATCTGGACAGGCAAGCAGATTTTCTCGGCGATTATTCCGCCGATTAACTTTACCGGATTCTCGTCTACGCACAAGAGCAGTGAAAAGTTCTCGGATCTTTCGCCTATCGACTCTCGTGTGATTATTCAACAGGGTGAGCTGCTGGCCGGTATTATCGATAAAAAGATTATTGGTTCATCGGCCGGTGGTTTGGTGCACATCACGATGCTCGAGAAGGGTCCTGATGAAACCAAACGTCTCCTTAGTGCCATTCAGCAGTTGGTGAACAACTGGTTGGTTGGCCGCAGCTTTACTGTCGGTGTTAGCGACACAATTGCCGATGTTTCTACGCTGAAGACTATTGTGGATATCATTACACAAGCTAAGGTGCAAGTGCACGATTTGGTGGTGCGTGGTCAAAAGGGAAAACTGGAAACCCAGCCTGGCCGAACTATGGTCGAATCATTCGAAGGCCTGGTCAATATTGTGCTGAACACTGCTCGTGATCAAGCCGGCCGCGAAGCACAGGGGAGTCTGGATGAGACGAACAACATTAAGGCTACGGTGACGTCCGGTTCCAAGGGTTCGTTCATTAATATCTCGCAGATTATTGCTTGTGTGGGTCAACAGAACGTTGAAGGTAAGCGTATTCCGTATGGTTTCAACCATCGTACGCTGCCTCACTATGGCAAGGATGATCTGGGTCCCGAGAGTCGTGGTTTCGTGGAGAACTCGTACCTAAAGGGTTTGACACCGCAAGAGTTCTTCTTCCACGCTATGGGTGGTCGTGAAGGTCTGATTGATACAGCCGTGAAGACAGCTGAAACCGGTTATATTCAGCGTCGTCTTGTGAAGGCAATGGAGTCAGTTATGACGCGCTATGATGGTACAGTGCGTAATGCCCAGGGCGAGATTATTCAGTTCCTGTACGGTGAGGATGGTATGGATGCTGTCTGGGTCGAGAAGCAGCGGTTCGAGTCGCACAAGCTGAACAAAGTCCAATTTGACAAGAAGTACGTTTTCGATCCGTCGGACGAGGACCTCGGCTGCGTGCCAAATTGCCCGGATCAGCTCTACCTCGAGCCCGATATCATTAAGGATATCCGTACGAACCAGCGAACACAGCAGCTTCTGCGTGAGGAGTTGGCACAGCTACAGAAGGACCGTGTAAATCTGCGTGTCATTTTGGCAAGTCGTGGCCAGGGACAGGAGTCCGATAACGCAGCTCAGATTCCAGTGAATATTCGACGTCTGGTGGAGAACGCACAGCAGTTGTTCAGCATTGACATGCGGAAACCCTCAAGTCTTCACCCGTCCCGCATTATTGAAGGAGTGAAGGAGCTATGTAAGAAGATTATTGTCGTCCAGGGCGATGACCGTCTAAGTGTCGAGGCCCAGGAAAACGCAACACTGTTCTTCCAGATTCTGTTGCGGTCAACGCTTGCGTCGAAGTGCGTTACGCTTGAGCATCGATTGACAGAGACGGCTTTCGAATGGCTCATGGGTGAAATTGAATCCAAGTTTACCAGTGCGCTGGTGTCTGCTGGTGAAATGGCAGGTGTCGTGGGTGCACAGTCTATTGGTGAGCCGGCCACGCAAATGACGCTGAACACATTCCACTACGCCGGTGTGTCTGCTAAGAATGTGACACTTGGTGTTCCTCGACTAAAGGAAATCATGAATATTGCGAAGGACGTGCGGACTCCTTCCTTGCGTATCTTCTTGACGCCTGACTGCGCTCACGATGCTGATAAGGCGAAGTTTATCCAGTCGCAGCTAGAGTACACCACACTGGCTGACGTCACGGCGAACACATCTATCTACTACGATCCTGACCCGATGAATACAGTGGTTGAGGAGGATCAGGAGTTTGTAGCTTCGTACTACGAAATGCCCGACGAGGACACCCCGATTGCCCGTTCTCCGTGGCTGTTGCGTATCGAGTTGAACCCGAAGATGATGGCAGACAAGAAGCTTACGATGGGTGAAATCGCCGCGCAAGTGGAAGCCGAGTATGGCCAGGATCTTTCGTGCATCTTCACGGATGATAATGCTGATCGTTTGGTGTTGCGTATCCGTATTATGAGCGACGAGGAGGAGAAACTGCAGCGTTCGGGCGATACTGCAGTTGGACAGGAAGATGACACGTTCTTGAAACGTGTGGAGCACAATATGCTGACACAGATGAAGCTACGTGGTATTGAGGGCGTCAAGAAGGTGTACATCCGCGAAGGTCCGTCGACGCACTGGTTCGACGACGTTGGTTTCAAGATGATGAACGAGTGGATGCTGGACACGGATGGAACAAACCTTCTTGATGTCATGTGTTACCCACAGGTTGACTCCACCCGGACGATTTCCAATGACATTGTTGAAATCATTCAGGTGCTGGGTATCGAGGCTGTTCGTCGCGCGCTACTGAACGAAATCCGACAGGTCATTTCTTTCGATGGTGCATATGTGAACTACCGGCATCTCGCTTGCCTGTGTGATGTGATGACGTTCCGCGGTCATCTTATGGCTATCACTCGTCACGGTATCAACCGTGATGACTCTGGCCCTCTTGTTCGTTGCTCTTTCGAAGAGACGGTGGAAATTCTTATGGATGCAGCTATGTTCTCGGAGGGAGATCCGTTGACTGGTGTGTCGGAGAACGTGATGCTTGGCCAGTTAGCTCCTCTGGGTACGGGTATCATGGACCTGGTGCTTGACGCTAAGAAACTTGCGAATGCCATCGAATACGAAGCTTCGGAGATTCAGCAGGTGATGCAGGGGCTTGACAATGAATGGAGAAGTCCAGACCAGGGTCCGGGCACGCCGATGGCAACTCCATTCGCATCTACGCCAGGTTTCTCGGCATCATCGCCGTTCAGTCCTGGCGGAGGCTCGTTCTCACCAGCGGCTGGTGCTTTCTCACCGATGGCGAGCCCAGCTTCTCCAGGTTTTATGGCTGCGTCACCCGCACACAGTCCCGCGTCACCGTTGAACCCGACGTCGCCAGCCTACAGCCCAATGTCGCCCGCGTACAGCCCAACGTCGCCAGCATACTCGCCGACGTCGCCTGCTTACAGCCCGACTTCCCCGGCCTACAGCCCCACGTCGCCTGCGTACTCGCCGACATCTCCAGCTTACAGTCCGACATCTCCGGCATATTCGCCGACGTCGCCTGCTTACAGCCCAACGTCGCCCGCGTACAGTCCGACGTCGCCAGCGTATAGCCCGACTTCCCCTGCGTACAGTCCGACGTCCCCTGCGTACTCGCCGACATCTCCGGCCTACAGTCCGACATCTCCGGCATATTCGCCGACGTCGCCTGCTTACAGCCCAACGTCGCCCGCGTACAGTCCGACGTCGCCAGCGTATAGCCCGACATCCCCCGCTTACAGCCCGACATCTCCGGCATACAGTCCGACCAGTCCAGCTTACAGCCCCACATCCCCGGCCTACACGCCTGCGTATTCGCCGACGTCACCGGCGTACAGCCCAACATCCCCAGCTTATTCGCCAACGTCGCCTGCTTATTCACCGACGTCGCCAGCGTATTCGCCTACCTCGCCCGCGTACTCGCCGACTTCCCCAGCGTACAGTCCGACGTCGCCAGCTTACTCGCCAACCTCTCCAGCGTACAGCCCGACATCGCCTAGCTACAGCCCTGCCTCTCCCGAGTACAACCCAACGGAGGGCTACAACCCAACTGCGAGCGGCTACAGTCCGACGGATGCTGATGAGAAGAAGGAGGAAGAGGACTCCAAGTAAGCATGTTGAGCGCGTGAGTGCTAGAAGGCGAGCAAGGATGTGCAATACGAAACCGGCTGAGGGCAGCAAGCGAGTCGTAGGCATGGTGATAGGGACGAGTGCTCCACACACGTTCGTCTATGAGCTATTCATTTGTATATCGAGCAACGCTGCCAATAACGATAAAAGCAAAAGAAACACAGCATTGACACTTCTTGTTTGTTTTTATGCCAACTCGGGCTTGGCCTTTTCTCCGTGTCGTCCACGTAGTAAGCTGTCTACTCACTCAGAGCAATGAGGGCCATGAGCCCGATCCCCGCACACATAGCCGCTGCCTCCTTCAGCGACTGAGCGAGGGAACAGTCTTCCAACAATTCCGGCATCACGCTGGTACATGCGATGTAGATGAAGCCACCAGCAGTGAAGGGCGAAATCCACACCGAGCTCGTGTCTCCTGCGCCTTCCATCAGCAGGCCGATGACAGTGCCGATCATAGCTCCGATAGCCGTCAGCAGTTGCGTCATCATAGCTTCACGCCGCGTGAAACCGGACTGGATGAGGATAGCGAAGTCCCCGATCTCGTGCGGCAGTTCGTGCAGCAGCATCGCCACCGTCGTGGTCCAGCCCGTGCCGCGGAGGAACGTGGCGCCGATAGCCAGACCATCCGTGAAGTTGTGCGAAAAGTCCGCAGCCAAGTTCAGGTATCCCGCAGCTGCGATTGGCTTCTTTCCAGGCTCCGCGGGCACCATCGGTTCATCTTCTGCTGCTTCCACATTATCCTTGCCCTCCTTGAACACGGTGCGCTTCCTCGCCGTCGTCACTTTGTCTGGCACTGGAGCGCCGCCATCCTGCACCGACACCGACGGGTGAGCATGTCCATGGGAGTGTCCATGGCCGCCTCCAGTCTGCGCTCGCACGAACTTCTCCAGCATAAGGAACGCCAGCATGCCGGCAAGCGTCCAGAGCCACACGTACAAGTCCGCCATGGTGTGGGAATGGCCCTCGTGGTCGTGGTTGTGGCCTGCATGGTCATGATCGTGAGAGTGGCCACCTCCAGGCAGGGAGTGAGGCAGCAGATGCAGCAGAGCGTCGCCCAACAGCCCTCCGGCCGCGAAGCTCAAGAAGACACGCAACAACGGCTGTTGCTTCTCCTGACTGCCGATGCCCAGCGGAACAACGAGCAGAACCAGCACCGGCGCAGCACCCACAAGAGCAGTGGCGAACAGCGCCTGCCCCCACACAATGGGCGAGAACCGGCTGGCCTTGGGCTTGGCGACGAGCTCACTATGGCCATGGTCGTGGTCATGGTCGTGGTCGTGGTCGTTACCGCCGTGTTGGGCGTTGATTGACTCCACTTCGTGGTGCTCTTGGCCTCGTACAGCGGGGGTAACAGGCTCATAGACGTCCTGAGCGGTGGAGAGGAGCGCAACGCCCAGCAGGGCCACAGCCAGCAGCAGCAAACGGAGACGCATTTGACCCCCCATGGAGTCAGCGATTGAAATGCTCAAGATGACATTCCTTGTTTCAATTGGGTGAAATTCAGATTGCAAGCGGACCAATTACAACCTATGATTAAAATGTAGCCATCTCCAGCAAAATGGCTACATCTGCTTCACTACATGAGCATTCAATGCTGGGCACCAAGAAGAATTTGGTTAGATCCGGACTAGGACGTCCCCACCGAGGTGACCAACAGCTTTCTCTACATACACTTCCGACCTCGTTTTCGGTAGTTGACGAGGCGCCGAGCGTTCACCCCGTCAGCGTGTGATCACAACGTAAGCATGAGGTTGACAGGTTGACGATTTCCAATAAATGGGGTAAATATCGTTGACAACCTCGAGAGGCATCCACTTGCTCGGCAGTAAGGTGAAAGGGCCGCCGTGGTGTGGCAATTAGGATAGCTACACTGTACGTAGCAGCTCTGCAGTCTCCACTAAGTCGTCTTGAAGCACTGTACACGTACTCTCCTCCCCTTGCAACCGTACGAGTTACATGTAGTCGAGCTCCACTGCTCGCGAACGTCGACGGAACATCGTTCCAGTGGTGCGGTGCCGAGTCTGAGGTTGAGGCGGCGTCCTGCAGACGTAGACGAACGCGCGGATGGCACTCAGCGGCGTGCAGCACATCCGAACCAAGATGCGCCGGCGAGTTAGTCGCCCCGCCTGCATGTGACCAGCCTGGTTCAGTTGAGGGAATGGGCGTTCGGAACAGCTTGAGGGCGGAGACAGACTCTCAAACTCAAGCCAAGTCGCAGCTCATTTGCCAAATGGGCTTGAACGTCTGCCGTTCCGACATTTGGTGCCACAGCGCAGACTCGGATCCTCGACGTAATGCAGCAAAGGGGCAGTGCATCTGATGTGGAGCGCGTCACGGCTGTTTGCCATTGACAGGACCGTGTCATCGGGTTCCGTGCGCTATCAGCGATTCACACGTCGCCTATGGATACTGTAGCCGATTCTGCCTTGGCGTGTTGCACTGCGAGCGTATCCATACAGGTGCAAGTACATGCACAACGTGGTGTGAGCACTGCGCGTTCATGCAGCGACACCGGGGCATATTCTGCTCGCATGCGGTTCCCATGCCGGTTTCTTGCCGGCGCGAGAAATTCCGACGCCACAGGGTCCGTGACGAGAGCTCCACGTTCGTAGTCTGCCAACATGGCAATGCGGGACGCTTGCGATGATGATGGCTCCGGCTGGTGGACTGAACCTGGGGCCGACAACCGAGTTGCCGTGGTTTAACGTCGTGCGTCCGGTCTCGACACACCGGCGCCGCGCGCGTAGTTGCAGTTGGTTGCCGGACTGCAACCTCGACCTACACCCTCGCTAAAATACTCGCAGGTGCGGCTTGCAGCGTTATCATATCTGCCGCCAGCAAAGTCTCCGCTGCCGAGTCGAGCGTGGCTCCGTCGGATTTGGCCGCGCCGCGTGCGGTGGCCGTCGGGGATGCGCCTCCCACGGTCTCAGCAATAGACGGTTCCGGGTTCCGCGCGGGTCTATGGGGATCAACGCGCCCGTGGCGGCGCCTCCAATATGCGCGTGGTAGCTGGGGTGGCGTCGGCCGTCCGAGCGGCGCTCCAGCAATTTCAGTCACAACCTCAGCGAGTTCGACGTCACTGGCGCCGGCACGGCAGCGCGCTCCTCCCGACCATCACCGCGGCGGTGAAACTATTTCGCCGTCGCCGCGACATCCGGTTCGCCTCGCCTTCACCTGCGCTTTGGCGTGGCCGGTCCAACGGAGACGAATTGGTCCAGCGACGTACCCATCCGCAGCTCGAAAAAGTTGCGAGTTCGGCGACGCCGCTCGCTTGCCGCCAGCTGTCTGCCACTCACCACATCAGGCCGAGCCTGGAACGGAGCTCGCGATCATCATTTCTCGTTTGACCGCTTAGCGCTCGGATTGACCTGCGTGAGTCAACAACCGCCTCAGGAGTTCCACACCGCCGCCGCCGCCGCCACCATGATGTCGCTGCTCGCCCAGCCGCTCTCTCCACGCACCAGCAGCTCGCTGATCTTCGGGTCTTACGACGGCGTCGCCAACGTCGCGCAGGCCCCACCTCAGGCATCCACGCCCACCGCCAAAGATCGGCCGTTCGTGTGCGAGGAGCCCGGGTGCGGCCGCCGGTTCAACCGCAAGTTCACGCTCAGCGAGCACAAGAAGACGCACACGGGCGAGAAGCCGTACGTGTGCCCACTGGCCGAATGCAGCCGGCGCTTCAGCACGTCGGGCAACCTGGCGCGCCACAAGCGCCTGCATGCGTCGCTCAAACCTTTTGAGTGCGATATCAACGGCTGCAAGCGGTCTTTCCCCAGCCAGGAGAAACTTGACCATCACATCAAGATCCACACCGGTCGGAGGACGCACATGTGCCGCGTCACCGGCTGCACCAAGACATTCAGTACGGCGGGTAATCTCACGCGCCACATCAAGAACCGGCACCCGGAACTCATCCGGAGCACCTTTCCGGCGTATCCGTACGCGCGCGCGAGCCCCGTGCACCGGCCAATGCCCTCGCCCCATCTTATGCCGGCAGATCACCGGACGGCCCCGTCACCTCACATGATCGGCGCTGCCGAACCTATGAAACTCGAGCCGGTGCCGCCGGTGTTCTCACCCGACTCGGTGGAGCTCTCGTCGTTTCAGGACGAGCTGTCAGCCTTCCAAATGGCCTGCGAGCCGCCCGTGCAGCCCTTTATCGCAAGGTCTCCACGGGATATGGTCCACAATACAACAACGACCGATCACATGGTAGAAGTCGCCGTGAGCGACATCGCCCGCTGCAGCATGAGCGTGCTCGATGAGGTCATTGAGTTCGAGTTGACAAAGAACGTCTAAGTGAGTGGTGTAGGCTATTGAATATTCCCCGTATATTGCTACTAGTACATGTAGACTTTGATTCCCAACCACCAACGCTTCTCTATTCATTGTCATGCTTAGATACAGGAACTGTACTCACGGGGTTGCTGTCGCTGCTGCCCCGTGTCCATTTCCTGCATCCAAGCAGGCCGACCAAGCGACCAGCGGAGCGTTTCCGATAGGCCGACACGTAAATCCCTGCTTGGCGTGCATCCACTTCAACCACGATGCAGCGTGAGGCCCTCGCTATGAACGTTTAGCGGACACCGCCGGCATCGCATGCGCTGAACTGCAACCGTTGCAACGTACCTGCGCTTGAAGTGGGAACGCTCAAATCGAAGACAAGCTCTTTCTGCGCAGGTGGCGTCCTGCTCTTTTCCTCGACTTCAAGTTGCTCCTGAAGCTCAGGGCGTTTGGAGGTGCCCCACCAAGCTCTTGCACCAGAATCCGGACGCGTAATACTTGTCCATACGGCAACGTTGCCCGTGGCTGTTGCTGTTGCAGCTGTTGACTATGGAGTCGAGCGTCGGCGTGAGCTCGTCTCGTCTCTTCAAGATCGAAAGGAGCCACCGCCACGCCACGACCTTGGCGCCGGGATGTTGTTATGCTTGCCACTGGCAGTTGCCAGCCATCGAGCGCGTACCATCAACGGCGCCTGACGTCACGCAGAACAAGTGCGTCGAGGACAGGTGCGTCGAGGACAGGTGCGTTGAGGCCGGAGACAAGTCAGGGACTTAGTCACAGCTTCACGCGTGTCGTGCCTGGAAATCCCCCTCGACGCAGTCTAAATCATGTTAAACGAACGCGGCGGCGCACGTGCGCGGCTTCCGAGCGAGAACGAACGCAGCTTTTGCTGCGCCTTCCGGACCCGAATTTCCGGTGCGAAGTTGAACGGACGGACGGGCTGGTTGCAAATCCAATGCCTACGGAACTTCAAACTGACAGGACCAGGCCGTCGGATATTACGGTACGTGTACGGCAGGTGCACGACAAGTAACGCTGCAGCCAGCATGCGTCACCTCCCCCCGCCCCGGGTGACGGGTATCTCACGACCTGTTATTGACTCGCACACCTCACTCGCTTCACTTGGCGTTGCTGGTGTTCGTGCATTCGCTCTATCCTCCATTACAGGTACATGTACGTGTAGTAATAGTTCACTGAAGTAAAAATTCAGTCCATTCTGCTGTTTACCGCACGGCACAAGACCCGACACGCCATCCTAAAAGTCTTCGTAAAAGAGCTGCGAGTGTCGCCCCATTGCCGTTGGTGAACTTCTTCTGCCATCATGGGAATAGTCTCCCGCAGCGGAGGAGGGCTTGAGTCCAAGCCTCAAGTTGAGGGCGAGCCAAGTCTCGCTGCTCCAAGTTTCGACCCACCAAAGCTCAAGGGTTATCCTGCCAAGTTGCAGTGCGATCGCCTGGTCACATGCGAGACAGTCCCAGCGCATCGCGTTCCGGATCTGCTGCACTGCCACGATGCTAAACAGACTTGCCCGGCCCTCTCAAAACAATTTTCGCTTGGGAAGCGAAGCAGTCCAGTCAGTTTTTGAGCGGTGGAGGAACGCAAAGTCTTCGCTTGGAACCGAACGAAGTCGCATTTCCACTAACCCGGTATGGATACAGTATGTCGAGGCAAGAAGGCGGCTCACTCCTACACGTGGAGGTGACTGATAGCCTGTGACGGAGTTACCTACTACATGTACATGTAGTACATGTATTGTTGTGCAGCAAATTATTCCGACCTAGCGCCGCCATCAAGATGCGATGTACCGCGGACGCTGCTCTTCAGAAGTCGTCACTAGGCGACTAAGTCGCTCGATCGTGGCGATTTGTGTACGGGTGCCCATCGCTGCGTTAAATGGGGCTGCGTTAAAGGGGCCACGTTATCCTAAATGCACGGCGGCGGTGGGGGCGACCAAGGCCAGGATGGATGTGCGAGTTTGCAGGTTTGAAATGTTGAGGTATCACTGGTAGACGCAATTATTTTTATGTAAGCTCTGGTGTAGTCGATGTTTGCTAGCAGGTATTGCAATACCATATATGGGGAATGTATGAGGAAGGTATCCTGCTCATCCAGACATTCTTGTACTTGCGATGAGCCTGTCAAGTAAATCTGCGCTTAATCTTCATGTGTGAGCGGCGTGTGCCTTGCCTCCAAGCTCCAAACTTGTCAGTCTGCCACGGGGGTGAATATTTTAGTACTTAAGTAATAGGTAGTATTCTTTCTGCTTAGTGATGCGTGTGCCATAGACGTCCGTTCTTTCGTGAACAGTTTAGCTTAGGAGACATAGAAGACATTGCACTCGGGGTATGATACATGTAGCAGCCGTCTCGGCGACAGGGTGAGGTGGGGGCGTTGCCAACGGAGCATTTATCCTTTCAAAGGACATGCCCCAACTGTACATACCCGGTTTTGTCCAGTTTCCAAGGGGGGGTTGTTCGAGCGGATCGGACTGTAATCGGCGCGATGCCGCGGGAGCTCATTACGCTGCAGGTTGGTCAATGCGGCAACCAGATCGGCCGCCAGTTCTGGCAACTGGCGCTGGAGGAGCACGCGCAGTACGCCAAGCGGTCCCTATTCGACGAGAGCATGAGCAGCTTCTTCCGCAACGTGGACTCGCGCTACTCGCCGGCCGTGGATCTGCCGTTCAACGGCGGCCAGTCGCCAATCAGATCGCTCAAGGCCCGCGCCATCCTCGTGGACATGGAGCAAGGGCCCGTAGCTGAGACGATGGCCGGACCTCTAGGCGAACTCTTCGACCAGCAGCAGCTGCTCACGGACGTGTCCGGGTCGGGCAACAACTGGGCGCACGGCCATTGCCTCTACGGCCCAAAGTACAGGGACCAGTTACAGGACACGCTGCACCGGGCGGTGGAGCTCTGCGACTCGTTGCAGTCTTTCTTCGTCATGCACTCCATGGGGGGAGGCACAGGCTCGGGCTTAGGCACGTACATCACCGGCCTGCTGGAGGACCTGTACCCGGACGTCTACCGGTTCGCGACCGTCGTGTTCCCGTCCGAAGACGACGATGTCGTGACTTCCCCTTATAACAGTATGTTGGCGCTGCGGGAGCTGACGGAACACGCTGATTGCGTGCTGCCCATTGAGAACGAGGCGCTCATGGATCTGTGCGCGAAGATCGACCGGGGAACGTCTTCTAGTCTGTCAAACCTGTCGACCAGCGAAGGTTCTTCCACGCGCGTGGTGGGCGGCTCGCGTCTGACGGACAGCGTGGACTTGCGGGAGCTGGAGAAGTACTACAAGAGCGGCAAGGCAACGGCGACGAAGCAGACCAAGAAGAAGCACACGGCGTCGCGTCCGGCCGCGCAGAAGAAGACGAGCGCGTTCGGAGAGATGAACAACATTGTGGCGCGCATGCTGACGAACCTGACGAGCTCCATGCGCTTCGAAGGCTCGTTGAACGTGGATCTGAACGAGATCACGACCAATTTGGTGCCGTTCCCCAAGCTCCACTTCCTGTTGTCCAGTATGAGCCCCGTGTTCGCTACTTCCGACCCGAGGCAGCAGCCTCGTCGCCTGAATCAAATGTTCCTGGAGGCTTTCCAAAAGTACGTCAAGTTTTTTTGAGGAGAATATGCTGACGATATCCATTGACACACTCTCTGTTGTGTGTGTGTACGGCAGGGACCACCAACTCATTCGAGCAAACCCACGGGCGAGCGTGTACTTGGCGTGTGGATTGTTGATGCGAGGAAACGTGGAAGTGTCGGACATCAACGCCAACATCCAGCGGCTGCAGTCCGAGGTGCGCATGATCCACTGGAACCAGGAAGGATTCAAGGTTGGAGTCTGTTCGGTGCCGCCTGTGGGGCACAAGTCGTCGCTCTTGTGTCTGTCCAACAACTGCTGCATCCGGGAGACGTTCGAGCGGCTACATACGCGATTCCACAAGCTCTACAGCCGCAAGGCGCACATGCACCACTACACGGAGTTTATGGACGCTGGCATGCTGGACGAAGCCCAGGAGAACGCCCGATACCTGATTGGAGAGTACGCAAAGCTAGAGCGCTCGTCCGAAGCGACCCAGCCGATCATTACGCCAAGTACGAGGCGTCTGCAGCCGCTCTACTAGATCCAGTGGGGACTGAGTCACTTATGGACCGGGTGACGTGAGGATCGAGCAATGTTGATGCCAGTTTCACGTCGACTGTGCGATTGTGGCCAAGTGGGTTCAGCGTTTCACTGCGCCCTTCTCACGTATATTTCAGTCGTCAAGTGCAGCATTGTTTTCCAGGGTTTGCCCAGCACAATGAAGGGCCCAGTTCCCTATCTACCGACGAGAGCGCAGTCTACAGTCTATCGAGTCTAATAAGCTCAACGAGAATGAGCCGACTAGGCGATCCGTCGATGAAAGAAATCGTGCTGAGACTCTCCCGATCGAAACGGAACGTGCGAAGGAGAAGATCCACGACGTGAAGGAAAAGATCAAGGGAGACAAGTCAGATCCCGCTCACGGGCAGTACGACGAAGGCCACCACCACAAGCACAAGATTCTTCCGTGAACGGAGAAGGGGAAGGCAGAGGAGGCTAGAGAAAATCTCTAGGACTTCGACAACGAGCTTTTATATGACCTCTATTCAACACAAAAACATGAACACTTGATTTCTTCTTCTTAGCATTTTATTTATTTCAGATCTAGGTTTCCGATGCCGACACGACACGAGTTGTGCGCGTCCACGGCTGGTCAAAGACGTTAACTACGAACGGACGTGGTGCCACACAAGAAGCTCTGGCACAATTTCCGCCAGGCACGCCACGGCACCCATTGATTCGGAATTCGTAGTTCGTTCCTGCAACTACTTGACTTCGCACCGACACGATGGAATCCGCACAGACGTTGGTTGTCGAAAGAGCTTGCACCAAAACAGCACGGGTATCTGCAGTGATAGGAGCATGCCGAGTTTCAATGCTATCACCATTCAAGACACACACGGTGACGACGGCGACGATGATGATCTTGAAGAAGACAATGACGTGAAGGCAACTGCTGCTGACTCGCCGTCCAATGAGCAGCACAAGAAGAAAATGAGAGACCCCTCCAAGAAGAAGAAAAAGAAAACATCATCCTCACGAGATATTCCGCCCGAGTTCAAGTGTGCAGTGTCACTGAAGCTACTCAAGAACCCGATGCGGTCACCGTACGGCCAAGTGTTCGAGCGCCAAGTCATAGAGGCCTGGTTCCGTGACTTTGGAAATCGCTGTCCGTTAACAGGAGAGCCCCTCTCTCTTCAGCAGCTAATGAGCGACGAAAACCTCCGTGAAGAGATTCGTGAGTGGAAACACGGGTCGAAGAAATCCAAAGCACCAGAAGCGAGCTTGGAGGGCGTTTTGGAGACAAAAGAAGTGCTATCCATTGCGAGTCCTCGGGGTGATGAGTACGATTTCTAACGAGTTGCAGATACATATAGGAGCATGAGTAAATAACACAACTGCAGCTGCACGGTGGGTGCTCTCACCTATTGAACCCTCGAAGAATATTTAGAATAAAACGCCCCAATACCAGATACGAGTGAGTATTCCTCACTGAGGAAGCACTTTTAAATTTACCAAGAAGACAGAAGGCAACCACTTCAAAGAGTCCAGAGTGCCACCAATAATGAAAGCACGGGCTTCTGCCCGTGCTCGCAAGAAATCGGTGTCTGACGAAGCCGACAGCGATTTCGTGCCCGAGTCCGACTACGAAGAGCCGAAGCGACGAAAGAAGCGCAAGCCCAATGAGCGGAAAAGATCCAAGGCGGAGTTAGTACACTCAAGTGTGTGGTTCAAGAGGGATGTAGCTACGGACCTGTGGATGCCGGAGAAGCAACGATTGACTTCCGTGCAGAAACCGCTTCGTCCTAGAAGGCCCCGGAGAGAGCGTCGCCGTGTTAATCAAAAGCACTGGGACCACGGGGCCCCCGCAAAGTACTGGAGGCGGCCAGCTCGAGGGCGGCAACCTATCGACCGGCACAGGTATGTTCAACAACGAGTTACAGACGGCCAGCGCGTCATGGAACCTCTCCTTACTTCCTGGTTCCAAGTGGATAACTTCATCGACGAAGATCAACCTAGCCCGTGGAGGACGAGCTCGATGCCTCC
>LGSM01000138.1:0-64812 GCA_001314345.1 Phytophthora multivora | reverse complement strand
GAGACCAACAAAACGAGTAGAAGCAGGAACGGTAGACGCGCGATGGAGACCATTTTTCAGTCAATCTTGAAGGCAAAAGAGTTGTTGGATACTGTTGTCAGGGAAGTGTCGTTTTGAAGAATGAGGAGACGCCTACAGCGATGAAAGTTAGCGCCCCGTGTACGTGTTCCCCCACCAGGAAGGCGCCACCCGTATCGGTAGTTGCTGTCGCAGCAGCAGACGTGCCGTGCAGTTTACTCGAGTCACCCACGTTTTGGCTCCATACGACCGAGGGATTCGATCAGTGAAATCCTCTGCACAGGAATCGAAGACGGACAGAAACCTGTTGCCCGTGCCAAATTTTTTTGTCAAAGATGATTCCCGCACTAAGTAGGGCCTTTGGACCAAGCAGCGCGTGCTTCAACCACGCTTTATCCAGTCGTAGTGTCACAGTGATTAAAGCGCGTTTGACTCCCGTGCACTTTAGGTTCACTTCACAGTACTCAATGTCGCTTCATTTCGCTAAACTACTGGACACGGAATGATTTCTTGACGGAGGTTCTTGATTTATTTCGTTCCGCTGGTCGTAAATTGATTGCAAAACAAAATGGTAATACAGTGTAGCAAAATATACTGTTAGGAGTTGAAACAAATTGCTTTTTATCCGGAACATTTATTTTTATCCGGATCCTGCAATTTTTTTCGGTTGTAAAAAAACTTGACAATGAGCAACATGAGCGACGGAATCACCGCATCTCGCGCGGAAGTAATGGAGAGTACGTGGCCCTACAACACCCATAAAATACCATCAACTGATTCTCTAACGTGTGCTCTTCCTCTTTACCTTTTTTCAGCGGTGTATGAGCTCTCTCGGCTGCTGAACACGGGGCTCGACCGCGACACTCTGGCGATCCTCATGGCTCTCATCCAGAAGGGCGTCAACCCGGAAGCTTTGGCTGCAGTGGTGAAAGACCTTCGCAAAGACGCAGCAGAGCAACAGCAGGCGGAAGCGCCGCGAGAACGGACGCTGATTGGCGGTAAGCAGCCTCTGTCGACCCAGGAACTCCAGGTCAGTCAGGTGTGTCGAAAGAAGCAGAAACGGTCTCCCTACTTTCATCCGGGGAACTGACAGGAGGTTTTGTGCTGTGTGTTGTGTGTCTACGTCTCAGAAGAAGCGCCGCTCGGACTACTGAGTTAATATTCGTTTCATTTTTCTTCCTTTTTCTATTGGCATTTGTTGCTATCGAGTGCCGTTCTGCTCGCTCATGTTTCTCTGCCTCGCTAGTAGTCGGCAGGCGTGCCTTACTTCCTATGTATAGTCAGCAACATTAGCTCCTTGTGATACGGTGCATCTCCACAACGAGGATTCGGCCTGTGGCAAAGGCAGCGATCCCATAGAAGAAGAAGGTCATCACGGGACGGAGCACCGGGTTCTGGAACCAATCGGTGCGACCAATCATGTACAGGAACTGGAGCTGCGCCAGCACGAGAAGCGGAAGCTTCTTGATACACCACCAGACTCCACCCAGTAGCAGTTCCGAAGTAGCTGGCACTTCGTCCTTCTTCCACTGAGCCGTACGTAACGTGTGTGCGACGGCGAAAATCAGCAGCAGCGTGGTCAGCATCAGGTCGTGCACGATGAGCCACAGCTTCCCGGCGTAGCTGGGCTGCATAGTGATCGGGATGGCCTGGATACTGCACCACGTGAGCAAGACGACGATGGAGACGCTCGACACCAGTGGCATAGAGGCGACGGCATACAGCACGCTGCACGAAAACTGACACGCTCGGCGCACTACTCGGGAGTTGAACACGTCAATGGTCAGTGGTTGGGCATTGCCAGGAGTGGGTAAGCTCCAACTTGACAAGCGACGTGGACGTCCATTAGGCTCGGTGAACAGCTTCAAACAGAGCGAAACGTACGCGAACCAGATGAAGGCAAAAATCACCAAGAAAGACACGACTTTGCCCAGGAAGTAACTGAAGTTGTCTTCTCCCAGTCGTGCACGCACATCCTGCCAGTACCAGAACACCTGGAAGTACGTGTACGGCAGCCAGAACCACGGCTTTATGGTCGCGCCACTGTACTTGTAACTCAGTAGCGGGCCAGGGATTTCTCCCTTGGCCAAGTTCTTGTCCTTGCACTTGTACAAGTCCCAGTTCATCCTCTCGTAAAAGACCATGTGGTTGATGCTGTAGTAGAACGGTAAGCGGTGGACGACGGAGCCGTCCGCTTCCACTGCATCATCTCCATCATCCGCTCCTTCGCTCTCCTCGCCGTTGTCGTCTCCATCCCATCCAAGGAAGAACAACGGACTCTCTTCAAAAGCTTCGAAAAGTCCAGGCATGAATCCCTGAATGATTCCGATGTAGTTGTACTCCCTTCCCGTGATCATGAAGCCGTCAATAGCGTCCGAGTACAAATTCCTCGCTGCAATACTATCCGGGGAAATAACCAGCAGACCGTTGGAGTACACGACCGACTGGCCGTTGTCCACGGCGCAGAACTGGTAGCACGCGAAGATCTCGTCCAGATTACGCAGCACCAAGTTCTCCGGGTCCAGATACACCACACGCTTAAGGGCCGAGATCTGCGGGTCGTCCCAGATCACGAGTTTATTACGCATGTGCAGCAGCTGCGTGCGGTAATCGGTGAGCGGCATGTGCGCGAACACATTGGGAATGTTGGTCTTGACAATCTCCAGGTCCGGGTCGTCCCCCTTAAGCGCTCGCTCGCTGCTTTCCTGCAGTCCGTCCTGGGGCACAATCACCATACGTCGGTACTTGGTATTGGAGTCCTTGATACTGCGCATCAGCACGCGCGTGGCCAGCAGTAGCGACTCGCTGTCCTCTCCGTGGTCATACATGATAGTGGCGAAGGCGCCCTCATTGGGCTCCACAACGCTCTCAGGCGCGACTGTCGCTGGAGCTTTGGGCGATTTCTTAGGCGCTTGGGAGCAGCAGGAGGAGGTCATCAACGTCATGACGAGCAGAGCGAGGAGCAGCCGAGTGCGGCCGCCAGCGGAGACGCCATGAGCGCTCGACGGTCTCATCCCCATCGTCAAGAATTGGCTGCTGCCACCTGAGCAGCTCCGTGGCCCGTCTTTGTAGGAATAAGTCGTGTGGACCACGTTTGAGCGACATTCGCGCAACATCGACACTTCAACTTGACCGCTTCAACGTTAGCCGCTGGAAGAGTTCGTGGCTTTGCTTTCCAGCAAGAGCTTTGACTACAGCGACTACAACGACGTTTCACATTTCAGCGAGAGAGAGAGAGGAAGTCAGAGATCAGCGCTCCACTATTCAGAATCTTTCGAAGTCGAGCTGTTGTATGGATTTTCGCTAGAGCACAGTCTGCTTCTCAACGAAAATTTAGGTGGCGTGTACGCTCGACTAAATAATTCGCGTGCGTATAACTCATTGCTGGTGGTGCTATAGTCTTCAGATTGCCAAGTCTGTTCCGGTTAAGGCGTCACTACGATTCTACAAATGTTCAGATACTGTACGGCATCCCCTACATGAACTAACAGCAACGAACACAGGTGTATTGCTTTCCATAGTCGACTTAGCCTCCGACTTATTGGTACAGTGGCTTTTCTCCTTCGTCTTCCGCACGGAATCCGTGCGTGTTCGGTGCACTTTGAGACCGTCAGACGTCAGCCAATCTTCGAGACACCTCTTATTTAAGTCATTACGCGAACGACTGGCACCGGAGAAGCTCCACGATCGCCCGCTGCTCCAGTACTGAGTCGAATAATAATGGAAAAAGTCCACACGTCACCACCCCAATGTGCGGCATTCCGGCACAGACGGCTTTATCTCGCTTCTTTCTATATATTTACGCGGCGGCTTTTCGGCTCCATGTTGGTTATTATCTCCCTGCCGTCTATTTGCGCCATTGCTATTCCTATCGCTGCGAGTGTGGAGGTGGAAACGGAGGAAGCGAGCGCAGGACAAAAATACCGTGGCTAGTGGCTGCGTACATAACCACCGCCCGCCTATTGTTTTGGCTCGGACGGCGCCATTGGATCTGATCCTCTAGCTCCCGATACCTGCGCGCATTCGCCCATAGCCCAAAAAAGACGCGAGTGACAAGGCCGCTGGGGTTTCGCCACACGCAGACGCGCACGGGATTGAAGCATTCGACCACCAACCGGCTGACGACATCAACGCAGCAGGATGGCTACCCCGGACGCTGTTAAGAGCTCGCACAAGTTCGCAGCGCCACTCGATGGCTCGCAATTCGACATGGGCGTGACGCTAGGGACCGGCTCCTTCGGTCGCGTACGCTTCGCTACGCATAAAGTAAGTTGTTCACTACGTTTTTTTATTATATAGAAACTAGTGAATTGTTTAACTTTATTTATTATTTAAAAGGCGACAAACACGTACTGGGCTATCAAGATCTTGAAGAAAGCGGAGATCATTCGGCTGCAACAGGTCGAGCACATGCTCTCGGAGAAGTCCATCTTGCTCTGTTTGGACCACCCGTTCATTGTCAACCTGGCGGGCACGTACCAGGACACCAAGTACTTGTACATGGTGCTCGAGTACGTCATCGGTGGCGAGTTCTTCACCCACTTGCGGAAGGCCGGACGCTTCGATAACAACACGGCAAAGTTCTACGCAGCTCAGGTCGTGTCCATCTTCGAGTACATGCACAGCCAGGATTTCATCTACCGCGACTTGAAGCCCGAGAACCTCCTGCTAGACAACGAGGGCTACATCAAGATCACCGACTTTGGCTTTGCCAAGCGAGTAGCGTTCAAGACGTACACGCTTTGCGGCACGCCCGAGTACATCGCGCCAGAGGTGCTACTAAACAAGGGCCACGGCAAAGGTGTGGACTGGTGGACACTCGGTATCTTGCTCTACGAAATGCTTGCAGGGCAGCCACCTTTCTGCGACGACGACCCCATGGGTATTTACCAGCAAATTCTTTCAGGAAAGCTCAACTTCCCGCGGTTCTTCGATCGTAACGCCAAGGGGCTTATCAAGCGCATGCTCACCGCGGACCTGACAAAACGGTACGGTTGTCTCAAGAACGGCGTCGAGGACATCAAGAAGCACAAGTTCTTCGCCGGTGTTAGTTGGGAGGACCTGTTAGCGCGCAAGGGCGCGGCTCCGATCATCCCTCGTGTCGGTACGGCCAACGATACGTCCAATTTCGACCCGTACCCGGACTCCATGGAGGACGCCATTGTTCCCGTTTACAACGGCAAGGACCCGTTTGCCGAGTTTTAGACGATACCGCTGCCATCACCTTAGCTAGTGGAGGAAGGTAAATGGTGGTGATGGAAGCAGCGAGGGCAAGAAGGGTAGAGGGGGCGTGCAGAACGAGGAACCGGGGGGAGTGCAAGCAAGAAATTATGGTCGACAAGGCCATGCGTTTCTATTTATCACGAAGACGCGTCGGAGAAGAGGAATGGACTGCCAGGCGATCGATCTCGCATAGTATTAGGTCCCCGTTCTGCAGTCTTTTCGCCTTGACGTCGCGCCTTTAGTTTAGTATACATTCGGCTCGCACTAGCTCGCGTTGCTTGGACTGGCGGCTCGATCCACCATCAAGGGCCATCCATTTGCTACTTTCATGCTAAGTAATATATGCATCACATCCATAACCGAACACTCATGAACTTCATTTTCAAGCATTATTCCCTCAACTACAGTTAGTTGCCTCAATTCCATCACCAACTTACAGCTTCGAGTCCGGGAACAACGCCTTGTCACCAGGGAAGCGGTAGTACGTCGTGTTCTTCTTCATGATGCGCTGCACGCGGCCGGCATTGTCAGGTTCGCGGATACCAGCGGCAAAAGCATCCACGACGACCTTAACCGGCAAGAGGCCACCCATCATGTTGGTGTACTCGGGGATCTCCACATCAGCCGTACGACCCATGTTGGTCTCTGCAAAGCCCGGGCACATGCAGAAGCAGCGGATGTTGTCCGACTTCTTGAGCTGGTACAGCGAGCGCGTAAAGCCCACAACTCCAGCCTTGGCGGCCGCGTATTCAGGTCCGAACGGCGTGGTAGTCAGTCCAGCCATGCTTCCAAGGTTCACGACCACGCCTTCCTTGCCGTTGAGCGTGCGTTTGAACTCACAAATGGCATACTTAGTGCCGCGAATGAGCGCAGTCAAGTCAATGTCCACGACGGCCTCCCAGTTGGTGCTTTCAGGCTCGTAAAAGGTCATGTCACCGGCGATTCCGGCATTGTTGACCAGCAGATTCACAGGCTGCTTGAAGTACTTGCCGGCGTAGGCGAAGGCCCGCTGGAAACTGTCCTTCTCCGTCACGTTCTGGCGGTCCCAGCACACGTTCTGCTCGCCGTATTGGCGCTGCAGCTCCTTGCCAGTGGCCTGCAGCTCGTGAACGTTCACGTCCGTGATCATGACCTTGCCCCGACCGGAGAGGATCCTCTCCGCGAAGGCGCGACCGAAGCCACGACCGCCGCCGGTGACAATTGCAATAGCCTCGTGGAATTCCATTGCTAACAAGGTCTTGGGGGCTCCTGGACACTTGACGTCGACAGTCGCGATTGATAAGTGAGAGCTCTTAGCTGCCAAGGTAAAATGCTGTTTGGAATGTTTTTGTTGACGTGAACGGACTGTGTCGATATAAACCTTTGCTACAGCATGACTATAAATGAGTAGATAAATGCTTCTATACCGATGTTGAACCTACTAAAAGGACTGGACGCTGGAGTTGAAGTGAAAGAGCTCGTTGAAGCTGGCAACTGAAAATGCTGCATCATCAGTTTGTCTTCCGATGGTATTCCTTCGTGACTCTGGCTGAGCTTGTAGCATTGAATTGCTCGCTCGCGTCCATTGTGGTGCAAGCAGTCTGGCGAGCGCCACGGGGAATTGCCGTGTTTGTTGATGGGACGTAGGACATGCACATCTTTTGACCAGATCTACTATACCAGCATATCGGTACGAACATTCTCTGTGGACTCGCGCTCGACGAATCCCATGGGCACGCAGCCAACTTACATGTACTTATATGTACCGGTATCGAGTACTGTACGAACTGTTGTACCACACCAGTTCATTCTATTGGATAGGTTCATGGTGTAACGCACAAAAGCGCCACGTATCTTTCACTTTGCTGCTCGCCGATCGTCATGGACTCGCTCGCGTGGGTGTTGGCGCTGGTGCTGGTGCTGGCAGGCGCCGGCTACATGTACAGGCAGCGCCAGGAGGAGGCCAAGAAGCAGGCTTTGAAGGTGCAGAAGGAGAAGGAGGAGCTGGCTCGTCAGCAATTTCACGCTCTCAACAACAAGAAGCCCAAGACCAAAGCCAAGAAGAAAGTAGACCTGACGGCGGAATTGAAGAAGAAAAAAGCTCAATCGGCGGCGCAGGACGCGGACGAAGAACACTCGAGCATTATGCACCTGCTCAAGGGCCATAAGTATGGGGTTACGGCTGCTGCATACAGCCCCAACGGCCGCTTCTTGGCTACGGCCAGTTCAGATCGCTCCATCCGCCTCTACTTCCGCGAAACGCTCAAGGACAAGAACCCCAAGCTGCACCAGATCAACATCGAGTACGACCACGTCACGGCCATGTGTTTCAGCTCGGACGGACGCAGCTTGATCGTTGCAACGGAGAATGGCACCGTTAAAGTCTACCGTGGGTGGAGTGTTTGTTCGTGAAGGTGCAATTTTACTGGGACTAACGCGTTGTTTGTGTCTTAAATTTTGACAGAGAAATTGCGTGTTAAACCTGAGATTGTGGCGGACTTCCCGGTTACACACAAGACGGATGTGCACTCAGTGCTCATGAATGACATTGGCAATGTACGTGCAGCGATTTCTTTAAGGTATTGCGTACATTAGTATCCTGACCGGGGTGGTTTTGTATAGTGGGCGACGATTATTACGTGTGGCAGTGATTCGGATACGGATGTCAAGTTCTGGAACTTGAGTGGTGAGTTGCTGCAGACAGTGAACACGAACCAAGTGGCCAATTATCACTGCGTCGGCTCCAAGGACAACCGGTACATTGCAGTTGCAGCTTACACGCCGGAGGTTAAAATCTACGAGATTGCGCGGGAGAAGTCGGGCGCTTTCAAGAAGGTTAACAAAATTATGACGCTTCAGGGGCACCGGGTAAGACTCACACGCATCTTGCCACGTAAAATTGTTGTTGACACTGGTTTTCTTTGAATTGTAGACGGGTGTGATGGATCTTGCTTTTGACGGCTCAGACGCAGTTCCAGTGAACCGCGTCGTGACGATTTCCAAGGATTCTTCGGTTCGCCTGTGGGATATTAACGGTGTGTTTGGGATGGATTTGGTAGTGATGAATTGCTGTAACATACTGACGTTGTTCGCCTGGTAGTCCGATACACGGTTCAAGAAGACCCTAAGGTGTTGTCAACGTTCAATGCCAGTGGAGACCAACCGTTTCAGGCTGTCGATTTCTCTCCGAACGGAAAGGTACCAGATTTTGCACTTTAGCCGGGACCATTAAACTAATATTACCATGTTGATAATGCAGCTACTGGCCATGGTGCAAGGTAAGGATCTGGTGTTCGTTCGAACCAGCGACAACAATGAGTTCTACACTATTGAAAACGCAATCGAAGACCCCATCAAGCGCGCCACGTTCTCTCCCGATGGATCCGAGGTGCTTGTACTGGGAAAGAACTGCAAGCAGGTCAAGATTTACAAAACACCCGCTCTGTAAAAGAACGAAAGCTCAGCGTCAGCACTAAAAGCAATCCGGGGATGGCTCATAGAAATGGAAATGTGTCGATGACGGCTGTATTTGTGCAGATAGAATTCTTTGCTCTGTGTTTGCGCTGAGCACACTTAGTTCGCCGGAAGAATGTCAAGTAGTTTCCACTTTAACATGTTGATGTTCTCGGAGATAATGTACTTATCTGACCGACGAACAGCAACTGCCATTCGCTCGTGATTCAGGCTGTCACTGCGCTCATCGCCTTGCTGGGTCAGGTCATCCTCCCAGGATTCAAGCAGTTTGTCATCCTCCTCGATCGAAGTTGGAAAAGCCTCCAACATTTTCTCTAGAGTGTAAATCAGACGCGTAAGTGCTTCACGCTCGTTTTCCAAGCTCACCACTTCGCCATCCAGCGCCTTGTTGGCTAGAGCCTCAAACTCCTCCTCTGTCTCGCAGTCGATCTCTTGTATCCGAGTAGTCATGAGGAGCAAATCATTGCTCTCATCAGCAACAAGCTCAAACGGGTTCGTGGCGTGATCTAATCCGTTCGTAAGTAGCAACTGCTCCTTCTCCTGGAAGAACTTCGTAGACGCCTCATCCATCGGCAGCCACATATCGACAGCATCAAACGGGTTTCCGATGATCACGAAGCCATACAACGACAACAGCTTGTGGTTCGACAGCGGTCCGTAATTGATGAACATCTGCGCACCTGCATTCCAATGCTGGTGACTCACGAGCTTGAATCGCTGGCTCTCCATGTCAAAGAAGTGCGACATCTCAGCTTCCGGGTCATGATTCAACATGTCGAACACTGGCACCATGGCCTTGAACGACTGCTTAACAACTGGAGCACTAGGACCTTTACTGACAGCGCTCTCCTCCGACAATGGGGCTTCATCCAGTCTCAACGACACAAAGCGACTCCAGATCGTGGACAGCGCCCACTTGTAGTTCTCCAGAGAAAAATACTCTTCAAACAAATCCACATTGATCCCTTCGGTGACGTTTTCAAAGAGCTCCAGCAGCGCCGATTCTTTCAGATTCAAATAATCCGCAGCCACCTTCTGTTCCATTTGCTGCGCAATAAAAAACAAGTTGCTGCCTTTCAGTGCCTTCAGCTCTTCCTTTCCAAAGTAGAGCGCATTGTGGTACTTCTTGGGCAGCAGCTCAATGTGCTTCAACCACTTGGATTTGGAGCCTAATATGAACTTCTCGTACAGTAAAGCAATGGCCAATTGGTCGTCCTCCCGCTCGGGCGTGAGCTGCTGGAAGAACGCGACACTTTGCAACACGGCGTTCTCCTGCAGACTCTTGACGGATAAAACCGAGTCTAGCGGGATACTGAACACTTCAGTGTGGGGCGTCACGTCCTCTGCGATGAACACACCGCGTTCCGCCTCACACGCGCCCTCCTGCGTCTCGTACACGAAGTCCGTGGAGATCTGCACCTGCAGCGTCTCGGCCGCCCACTCGTTGTAGCCCACGAATGCGTCCACCGCTTGGGTCTTCTCGTCTCCTTGCGCCATCCTATTCCTCGCTCTCGTGCTTTTTCTCGTCTGGCCAGCCGCTGCAACGCGGCGGAGACCTGCATGTGGTCAGCAGGAGAAGGAGCTTTTTCCCAGAACCATGTTGAACAAAGTATGATACGAGATGGTGTGAATGTGGTGTGGCATGCAGAGTGTTGGTCACTCACTTGCCAAAAGGACGTGGCAAAGTTGCAGTCGCCGGCTCGCTCGCTCTCTCTGCAATGCTCCCACAGGGAGGAAACTGGTTTTCTACTACATATCCTTGTGCACTATACCCGGCATGCATAACTGTACATGCAGCGGCGTTTTGGGTGCTGATTCAATCGGCACTCAACCGACTCGAGGGGTGATCAGAATCGCAGACTCCGGCTTTTTCGCCGCAGGAAGAACGCCATCCTTTGGTGAATTTTGCGACTTCCTCGTTGGAAAAAATATACAAGAAGCGGCAAGCAAGCCACGCATGTTCGAGTCGATCTTCTTGTGCCGTCAAGCCCGATCCTATCTGCCATCCTGGCGAGCAGCGCTTCCGGTCTTTGTTGAGCGCTGCTCGTTTTATCGTCTCGAGCCTTCAGCCGCAGCAGCTGTTGGTGTCTACAAAATTCTCTTTCGCTCTTGTCGGATTTTTAGTCAACGCGCACTTGTTGCCATCCTTTTTTCTTGTTGGAGAGAAGATAGTTGATGCGGATTGATGACGAATATTTACGCTCTGCGAATCCTCCGATGTGCCCCTGAAACTTTCATTTTAGGCTGCCGACTCGACTTGTTCATACGTGCGTCTGTCCGCTTGCGATGCCGTGGTTCAACCACTGGTTGAGCCGAAGCACCTCTGTCTCACCCGATGCATGAGTGGCTCCACTACCTAATCCTATCTCTCTGTTGGGTTGTCGCGCTGCATGACCTAACGCCTACCTGAAGGGCAACTTCCTTTGTTGTCAACCCCAAAAGTAATTTTTCACAAAAAAGGCAAAACAAAATTTGCCAATTGACGTTCACTTTCCATTCGTCGTCATCATTCACAAGTCGCGCGCTCTATTGGCCATGTCACTGGACTTGGCCGTGACCCCAGAGCTCTCCGTCAAGACGGAGGCTGTGCGCATCCAGGAGCTGTCGCTGGCGGGCGAGGAAAGCCTGCGGAGCTCGCCCAAGCGCAAGCAGCGGCCTGCCAGCGGGACTTTACCCACTGACTTGACGACTTTATCCGCTGAGCTACCGAACGATAAGAAGCGCAGCAATAAGCGCGCGCTATTGACGTCTGTACCAGGCACTAGACGACGCGACGGCGAAAGCGTGGAGGTCGAGGGGCTGCTGGTTGTGGCGGAACAGGTCGGCTGGGGGCAGAACCCGCCAGTCTTCCGCACTCTTGGATCGGTGAGGAGCTGTGCGAATGCCGATGCAATGAAGACGGAGTGCTGACAGTGTGTTGTATGCAGATTTACTGCGTTTTGGTGCGGAAACCGAGCGGATTGTCGCTGGAAACGGTGTCGAAAGACAGCCACCACGCTATTGTTCTCGATCTTAACGCTATGGAATTGGTGCATGAAGCTTCCAGAAAGGACCGTAAATTCCAGCTACTGTATCGGTTGGATGACAGCAGCAATGGCCAGCGAGCACCTTCGTATGTGTTCATGGCTTCCACGAAGGAGGAGTACGTCGAGTGGGTCAATGGCATTCTTAGGTATCAAACGGCAGGCAGAGTACGACAAAGCACAGCAAGTGAAACAGACAAGAGTGCGGTTTCAGGTCCCATTAAAACGATGCAACAAGCAAAGGGAAGCACAAATGCATATGGGAGCGGTCAGAAACAGCAGAGAAAGCCGGATGAATCGTGCCAGGGGCAAGTGCAGTCGTCTCTGGGGGAATTCGTGTACTCCACGCCGCCCAGAACCAAGCACATTATCCTGGTACGTCATGGCCACTACATCAACGCTCACGTACCTCAAGTGTCGGACTCGGAGCAGGTTCTCTCGCAGATGGGGAGGCAGCAGGCTGAGCTGGCTGGCAAATGTCTGGGAATGGCGCACAACCGTATCCCCACGCGGCACGACATCACTATCCACCATAGCGATATGACACGCGCTGTGGAGACGGCTGCCATCATCGCCAATAACTTTGGAGAAGTTTCGTTAAATCCGAGTGGGTTGCTACGCGAAGGCTGGCCTGGAACGCCATACTCTGTGGACTCCTCAGTGGGTGGTGTACGCAGCAATGGCGCGTTCGGTGGCATGGAGGAACGAAGTCGTATGGATGTCGAACGGATGGACAAAGCTTTCAACTGGTTCTTCTTAAGCTCGGGCGAAGCTCCGGATGAGGACGACGAAGAGTCCTACTGCGTACTTGTGTGTCATGCCAACCTGATCCGGTTCTTCTTGTGTCGTGCACTTGGGATCGACGCTGCGAACACCTGGGGCCATTTTGAGATCAACCACTGCGGCATCACCCGTATCGATGTGTGTGCGAATCGACCTATCAAAGTCACTGCAGTGAACGAGACTGGTCACCTACCGCAATCCCTCATTACGTCTAGTGAAGATCATCTATAAGCAAGCGAGGAAGAGGATCAGCGTCTTGCTTCAGGGAATATATGTTGTCAATGTGTTAGACAAAAAAAGTCAGTACTTAACCCTTACGTTTCTCAGCACAGACACCAACATTAGACAGCAGAGTTGCTAACGTGGTCCGTGCCCGAGAAAAAGTCTTCGTTAAACGCATCAAGACGCGTCACCTGCTCCGCCGCCAGCTTCACATTGGCCGATTCCAAGTTCTCCTTCTGTCTCGCTTCACGCACTGACTTCGGGAGCGTGGTGTATCCCTTTGCCAAGTCCCAGGCAATCAGCACCTGCGCTGGAGTGGCCTGCACCTCCTCAGCTATCTCAAGAAGCCTCGGGTCGTCGATCTTCTTCACCCTCGCTAGAGGCGAGAAGGCCTGCAGGTGAATCCCCTTCTCCTCGCAGTACTTGACCAGTGGCGCTCTCGTGAGCCATGGGTGCAGTTCAATCTGGTTCACCGCCGGTTTAACTCTCCACGTTTCAGCCAGTTTGGCCAGATGTGGCTCCCCGAAGTTGGACACGCCAATGTCACGCAGAACTCCCTCCTTCTGCAGGTCTTCCAGTGCTCGCCAAGTGTCAGCACGGAGCTTGGGGTCGAACGGCTGGTGCAGCAGGAACAGATCGATGTAGCCGCACCCAATGAGCTCGTTACTCGAGCGAGTCCCTTCAATAGCTTTGTCGTAGCCCCAGTGGAACTCACGCAGTTTACTGGTGATGAAGATCTCGTCTCGAGGGATTCCGGAATCCCGAACAGCGCGTCCGACATCCGCCTCATTCTCGTACAGCCGCGCAGTGTCGATGTGGCGGTAGCCCAAGCGCAAGGCCGACAATACGGACTCATACGCTTCCTCACCGGCGGCGGCCTTGTACACGCCCAGCCCCACCATGGGCATGAGGGCCCCGCTGGGGAGCGAAATGCTGGGAACTTTGACGACCATGATCTGATTTTGAACGAGCCGTTAATTACTGGCAACAGATACTGCTATCACGAATATAATTGATAGAAACAGATAAGCTAAACTCTACAGTTTATAAGTTATAACACTTTCATTATATTTGTTTCATACCTTCTTACAAATCAAGTATCTTTCTTAACATATTTATATTCAGATATTGTCTATATCACCTTTCGCAGTAAAACCCTTCCAAATCGATGAAGAAGATCAGTCTCCCCCTCATTGAAGCGTCATTCACTCTTCATTCTGACGTCAAGAGCTCAAGTGCCAGAGTCTAAAGCTTAATGCTAGTGTCCGTTATCCTCGCTCTTGCGGCTGCAAGTGTCTCTGCATCGGCCTCGCCGTCGCTCCCTGAACTCACGAGCAGCGGCGGCTACGGCTACGTGCGCAGTCCCGACCGCTCCGTGTCGCTCACGTCTCCTCGCCCACACGACTACCTGGACGTGTCCAAGCTGCCCAAGAACTTCGACTGGCGCAATGTTAACGGCACGCGCTACGTGAGCATCTCGCGTAACCAGCACATCCCGCACTACTGCGGCTCGTGCTGGTCCTTCGGTGCGGATTAACCAACACTCCTTGAAGTTAACTGACGTAACTGCGATGTGTTAACTAACGTTGTGTTTGTAACTGTTATTTATAGCTGCAACGTCAGCGTTGGCAGACCGTATCGCGATCGCTAAGGATCGCACTCCAGGCAACAAACCGTCGGTTGAAGTGCACAGGGAGGTGGTGCTGTCCCCACAAGTGATCCTCAACTGTGACAAGAAGGACAACGGCTGCCATGGCGGCGACCAATTGGAAGCTTATCGCTATATCCAGAAGAACGGAGTCCCTGAAGAAGGCTGCCAACGCTACGCAGCTACCGGACATGATACCGGTAACACGTGCACGGATCTGGACATTTGCGAGAACTGTTTGCCGTCCAAGGGCTGTTTCCCGCAGAAGACGTACGACAAGTATTATGTTTCCGAGTACGGCACCACTTTGGGCGAACAGCAGATGATGGCGGAGATCTACGCTCGCGGGCCTATTGCTTGCAGCGTCGCAGTTACCGATGAGTTCCTCAAGTACTCAGGAGGTATCTTTGATGACAAGACCAATGCTACGGAGGTCGATCACGCTATTTCCATTGTCGGGTGGGGAGAAGAAGGTGGGGTGCCCTACTGGGTTCTCCGTAACAGTTGGGGGAGCTTCTGGGGTGAAGAAGGCTGGATGCGTATTATCCGTGGCGTCAACAATGTCGGCCTGGAAGGCGAGTGTGCCTTTGGAGTGCCTAAAGATGATGGATGGCCGACCCCAGTTACGATCGGAGATCAGGAAGTGGAAGAAGAGGAGGTGGTAGACGAGGACACGTCAGTGGAATCGACACTGGGCGGCTGCCGACAGAAGCTGCACTTTGCTGGCGGTGAGCGTGTCATTTCACCGCTTCCGCACGATACGATGGATGTGAAGGATCTCCCGAAAAACTGGGACTGGCGCGACATCAACGGGAAGAACTTTGTCACCTGGGACAAGAACCAGCACATTCCAAAGTACTGCGGGAGCTGCTGGGCCCAGGGAACAACGAGCGCACTTTCGGATCGTATCTCGATCCTGAGAAATGGTACGTTTGTGATGTGGCAAAAGCCTTGTGTTGATTTGGTTGCTAATTCAATTGTACGGTATGACTGCAGCTTCATGGCCAGAGATTGCTCTGTCGCCACAAGTTCTCATCAACTGTCACGCTGGCGGTACTTGCAATGGCGGAAACCCTGGTTTGGTGTACGAGTATGCGCACCAGCACGGCATCCCCGACCAGACATGCCAGGCTTACCAGGCCAAGAACTTGCAGTGCGACCAGTTTGCTATCTGTGAAACGTAAGTGACCTCCTGCAGCTCATTTTTATCCAACGTAAACTAACCGTTGTGCATTTATTAATACCGGCTGCTGCTCAGCTGCTGGCCATCGAAAGAGTCGTTCACACCTGGTGTGTGCGAGCCGATCAAGAAGTTCGCCAAGTACTATGTCTCTGAGTACGGTTCGGTGAGCGGTGCTGATCGAATGAAGGCTGAGATCTATAAGCGTGGCCCCATTGGCTGCGGTGTTCACGCCACGTCAAAATTCGAAGCATACACGGGCGGTATCTACTCGGAGCACGTCATGTTCCCCTTGATCAACCATGAGATCTCGGTCGCTGGCTGGGGCTACGACGAGGAGACGGACACGGAATACTGTAAGTTTGGATTGCTGTACCGGTAATCTTTTTCATCGCGCTGTTGCGCTGGTTATTGACTTTTCTTGATACGATAGGGATCGGACGCAACTCGTGGGGAACGTACTGGGGTGAGAACGGTTGGTTCCGTATCCAGATGCACCACAACAACCTCGGGATCGAGCAAGACTGCGACTGGGGTGTGCCGCTCCCGGACGGCTCGAAGCCCGCTGACTTTGTTGTCGACTACCAAGGCAACGAAGCCACGGGCAGGAGCTTCCTGCACGTGGGCGATGCGTACTAAAACAGCTCGGCATGAAAAAGCACAAGAAAGAAGACGGAGTCTGCATGCACATCCCAAGCCTATTCAAGTTGAAGTCACTTTAAGCCATTGATTTCAGAAAACTGTAAAAAAAAAAAAAAAAAATGAAACGATTGTGAAAAGACGCCAATAGCTCAGATCCAACGGTCTCATTTACTCTTGTGGAAGATGACGGGTGTCGAATCCAGTGATCGCTGCCACCTGTTCACGGATGTGTTCGGGCGTTTATTGCAGCTATCACTGGCGTTTATCGCCATCTTCATGCTCTACATCAAGCGCAAGCTCGAGTTTCCTATCCGGCCTATTAAAGTCTGGGCGCTAGACGTTAGCAAACAGTCTCTGGGTGCGCTCTACATCCACTGCATCAGTGTCATCTTGTCCATCTTGATGGTTGCCACTTCGACCGAAAACTACGACGAGGTACAGTGCATTAGTGAATTTGGATAGATTTCGAAATGCTTTCCCAAAAAACTAATCCTCTTCTCTCAAGTGTGGAATCTACTTTGTCAATTATCTGATAGATACGACTTGGGGCGGCTTCATAATGATTGTGTTCCTGCGTATGATCGACAAAGTGGCGGCACGATTCGGACTTATGGATATCGCACGGTGTGGAGACTACGGAGACCCTCCACAGATGAAGATTTGGTGGACACAGTTCTTCGCGTACCTGGCCGCGCTCTCGCTCATGAAACTGGTTGACGTATTGGTGCTTTGGCTGTTCTTCCAGGACATCGCGTACTTCTCCACGAAGCTCTTCTCCGAGTTCGAGCACCACCGACACTTGGAGCTGTCTCTCGTGATGCTGGTGATTCCAGGATGCTGTAACTCTGCCCAGTTCTGGATCGTGGACTCATACCTGAAGAAAGATGATACCCAGCTCAAATTCCTACCTGCAGTCGCAGACGACAATGAGAAACGGTGGATCGGACAGGATATAGTTGCAGGCTTACCAGTTCCCCCTCCGGGTCAAGGTGACGAGTCTGTCAAAAGTGTGAGTCCACTTTGAATTGAATTCATTTTGTGTGTTCTTGCATGGTACATCCCGTGAGTTTTACTACTGGGGGTACCGATCGCGCTGGATGTTATAGGCCCACGAGTACCCGACCTGCTAAAGGCGATCGCGCTGCTGCTGAAGCTGGGCTCTCCTTTGTTCTATAAGTTCATCCACCGACAAATTAGGTGATTGTGCAGCAGCTGGAGGAGCTGAAGCAGACATTGTCCTAGTGGAAATCGGTTTCTCACTGAGCACTCGATCGCTACTGATACCGGCAGGTGCCATCGTAGGCGTAGCGTGACTGCTGCTTGATTCCTTGGCAGCAGGTTTTGCATTTACAGCACCACTAGCAGATCCGTTCCCAGCGTCAGCATTACGCAGCGCAACAATCGATGCATTAACCAGCCTCTGGAGCGCGTTTACCTCCCGTGAAAGCCATTTTGCAGGTTCGCCAAGCTTTTCAGCTCCGCCTGCAGTCTGTAGTGTAGCATCGGATGCTTCGCCGATTGCCGTCACTAGGGCCTTAATCTTGTGTTCCATAATGGTTTGCACTGCCCTTCGCTCCTTGATCAAAGTCTCACATCGCGTCTGTAGTTGTGCTTGATCGGCGTCCGTAGTAGTTCGAGTCTGTAGTTGCTGATTTTCCAACATCAATTTTTCTATCTGTTGCTGCAAATTCGCTAGCTGTTGCTTGTCCCTGTTGCTATCCGAGTGGCTGAGGCTCTTGGTGCGCGCCTCGAGCTCTACTTGCACGAGTTTCTCCAGTTTTTCACGCATTTGGAACTCAACTGAGACCTTTTCAGATTTGACATCCTCCAGCTCTTTAGCCATCCGTTGGTGCTCCGCTGACTGTGTGTCGACCAGTGCACGCAATTCTTGAATCTTTTCTTCAGCAGAAAGCAACCCAGAACCACTTCTAGTATTTGGTGAATTGTTGTTGCTGTAGTTGTTGTCGTTAATGATCACAGGGTCCACTGGGTGAGGTCTGAACTGTTTGTGTGTTATGAGCAGGTCAGCAGGAGTCTCCGAGACAGAAGAAGCTGACGGCGCCTTAGCTGGTTGCGCAGCGCCACCGCCCCAATCACCAAGAGCCTTCAGCAACTCCGCATCAATTTTGCCCGGGGAGCTTGCGTTGTGTTCCATAGCGACACGCTGTAGGTGAATCAAATGAGCTGTCTTCTCATCAAGTTTTTCTTCCAGCTCTTTCTGGTGGCGATCGTAAGCGTCCAATTCGTCTTGCAGCGCGGTAATCTGCTCATCCCGCTCGTTCAGTCTCTGCGTGAGCGCTATCATGATATCCCGTTGCTTGAGTAGCAACTGCTTGTAGCGATCTACCTGTGCCTTTTCTTCTTCAATAGTTTCTCGTTCCTTTTCGAGGTCGGCTAGTCGGCACTCGTACTCCTGGCGAATTCGATCTTGGTGCTCCTTGATAGCATCTCGTATCAGGGGGTCCTCAACATTTAGCGTCTCACCGTCTGCACCACTTAGTCCTGCGGGTGTTAAACGTCGTTGGTTACTCATCATCATCTGCGACGTAAGCGCGGAAATTCGCTGCTCCAGACGCTTCTTCTCCTCTTTTTCTCGCATGAACTCACGCGAGCGCTCTTCAAGTGCGCGAATGGCCGCCATTTTGTCTTCTTCAGCTCGACGACGTTGCTCATCCAGCTCCAGTAGTCGGCGCTTGTCCACCACGTTACGTGATCGCTCTTCTAGCTCTGCGCGAAGTCGCTTCAGCTCACGCTCATACTTCCGTAGCAGCGACTTCTGATCTAAATCTTCGTTCACTCGTGCCTCGTTCTTAATGTGCTTAGCCCGATTTGCAAATTTGAGCGTAGAGAGCGACTCAGTCATCGCCTCCAACGCAGGCGAAATCATTGCCATCATCGTTGTCTTGCAGTTGCCGCCTAACGAGTCCTCCAAGATGCGTGTAAGTTTGCTATCACGGTACGGGATATGCTGGCGCCCACGCGCATCTGTCAGAGCTGAGATAACGTTTCCAAGCGCTGAAAGAGACTGGTTAATTTTCTTGCTTTCCTCAAGGCGTTGGCCTGTAGCTCCTGACAACCGCACGCGCTCGGAGCCAGCCAGATCGACAAGATTCAGCTTTCCGACCTTGAAGCTTTGTCGAACCATCGCCTCTAACTTCGGGTGCAACGCCGCGGTACCGTTCCCGTTCCCGTTGGGAGATTTTGCATTAGCTGGAGCATTTCCCCCACCATGACGTGCTTGGTAGGCATTAACTAAAGCCATAAATTCCTCTTGGGCCACGTCGTTACCCTTGGAATCCACATATGATGTCTTGCTTTGCTCTGCAATAATGATGAAGACAGCATGGCTACGTGATGATAGCTCGTTCATCTTCGTGCTTCCAGTAGCTCGCATAGCCCCACCACGTTCCATAAGCCCATAAATCTCCTCCGGTGATCTCACCACCCATTCAGACAGACCCTCCACAAACACACCACGACGTCGGTCCTCTCGGATAGTAAGATTGCTACGTTCAGGCTTGAGGAGATCCGAAATGGACTCGTTGTAAATTTGTAGATACGATGCACGGACGAGGAAGCGACAGCGAGCTGAAACATTCGCCTGGATGTGACAGAAGATCTGTTCGATAGCACGAGGGATAATTCCACGCTCCTCGACGCTGCCGGAACCGCTATTGAACCCCTCCATCGTGTACGTTTTTCCGGTTCCGGTTTGCCCGTAGGCAAAAATTGTGGCATTGTATCCTTCAAGAGACGACTCGACCACTGCCTTGGCAGTGTTCTCGTACACAGTGCTTTGAGTGCATTGCTGGTCGTAAACATGGTCGAACGAGAACACGTGGTTGCCGTACGCGCCTGGGGTGCTCGCTTCATTTTCAACGTTTCCTCCATTGCCGCCACTAAAAGTCAGCGCGCTCAGGTTCTCCGATACAGTGAGCACATGGCCCTGTTGATCCACGTTGATGACATTCTGAAACGGACGGTCCCCATGAAGCTCACGCGGCAACGGGGGCCGTACACGAATTACCACTTTAAAATTGCTGCCACGTTCACTGCCATACCGACTTGAATTGCTGGAGGTGCTGTGTGCTGGCGATGAAGGTCGATCAACAAGAAACCCGTCGGAAGATGTCGACGCCGTTTCAGTATCTTCACTGCTGCGCGAGCCTCCCGTCGAGTTGTACGCGTTGGAAATGGCTGCCCGTTGAAGATACGCAGGAGCTGGTGGTGAAGTGTAGTACTGCTGCTGCTGGTGTTGCAATGGCTGGGCTCGGCGAGTCGTACTACTCGGCGAAAATGTGCTGCCATGCGGAGAGGAACGTGCACTCCCCGACGGAGAACTCGAAGCTGAAGACACACTGATGCTCATGCCTTGGACGTATGGGTGACCCCCTCGACTGTGGCCACTTGAAGCACGCGGCGTAGTCCCGCTTGGGCTCCGAGATTGCCGCAGCGACGCGTTGAAATCACTGGAAGTCCTCATCTTGACGCGGCTTGTATTCCAGCACTCGCGGCGGAGAGAGGTTGCTCGTCGAGTGAAGGCGTCGGCAGCGATCGGGGGAACGTTGAGCGTGTCCTGTCCGGTCGCGCCTCTTGAAACTCCGAAACAGACATCACACTCAGCTATGATAAAAGGAAAACGGATAAGTTCACACCACGCGAGACTAAGAGCACAGTCAAATAAATCTATTTGTTTGGGCGTAACTGCATACCTGAAGGCGTTCCTGTTGCTGCAGCACACACACACCTTAGCAAGCCTTCAAAGTCAGAGACATCTTGATGTTCATCGCCGCCAATTCGTTCGCCAGATAGCGGAAGACGTAAGGCATGGCAACAGGCTCGCAGCCTTCGCCCGTTTGGCAAACTGTACAGTACCACTGAGTCTTGGACTTCATGGCAACAGCGATCTCGCCCTGGCCAGCAGTCTCGACCGTCGAGCGCTGTGTAGCGTTCGACAACAGACTGCCACAATTTGTGCACACTGTGGCAATGTGCTTGTCGGAACAGTTCAACAAACGATCCTGTACCAGGAATGCACAGCCGTGAGCAAGCAGAGAATCACGCTCCATCTCACCGAGACGGATACCTCCACCCTTCTTACGGCCCTTCACAGGCTGGCGGGTAAGCGAGTTCATCGGACCCGTAGCACGCACTTGGCTCTTGTCGCTAACCATATGACGCAGACGCTGGTAGTACACAACACCAATGTAGATATCCGCCTGCATCACCGTACCGGAGATACCCGAGTACAGAGGTTCACTGCCCATGTAGTTGTAGCCGTGTTCTTTCAACTGCGAGCCGAAATAGTCGATAACACGGTCCTTCTCGCTGAACTGGAACGGCGTGGCATCCATGTACTTGCCCTTCAGAGCACCCGTCTTGGCGGCCATAGACTCGATAAGCATACCGATGGTCATACGCGACGGGAAAGCGTGTGGGTTAATGATAATATCCGGGGAGATACCAGACTCCGAGAAAGGCATGTCAGCCTGGGGCCACAGGATACTCATGACACCCTTTTGTCCGTGACGCGACGAAAACTTGTCACCAATTGTCGGGTTACGGCAGAAACGCAGCTTGATGCTGGCCTTGTTAAACTCGGACGCCTGTGACGAGCTACCAATCATGTTAATTTGCTCGATGATTGCCGGCTCGGACTCCTTATGCTTCTGGAACGAAGGCAAACCGGTGGTCTCATCAATCCAGCTTGCAATAGGGTCGCCGTAGTTCACGACCTGACCGATGTGAGGGAAACCATCACGGTCCAGCTTTGTGGAGCAGAATTCACCACTTCCATCGGTCTTTATGTTGGAAAAGTACTTCTTCGATGTCGAGCTTCCCTGTTTGCCGCCAGCCCCAATGTCCACAGTAATCTGCTTGTACACCGAAGCGTGAGCGAAACCACGCTCGTAAGAGGACTTGTTCAGAATCATAGCATCTTCCATATCGAAACCGGTGTACGAAATCACAGCCACCACAGCGTTGGTACCCAAAGGATACTCATCAAGCTGGTAATCGCGCAGGCGCTCGTTCTGGACAATAGGAACCTGAGGCGACTGGATACGGTACATCTTGTTGTCGGAACGGTGAACGATTGAGTGGGCAGGCGTACCCATGGTCTGCTTAGCCATTTGGCACTGGTACATGTTACGAGGAGACTGGTTGTAGTCTGAGAAAGGTGTCAGCGAGGCCACAAGAGACAACATGTTCGTGGGCTTGATTTCCATGTGAGTTGTGGCTGGGCGGATATCATCCTTTGTACACGCGATATCCATGAACACTTGCTCCATAGGTCCAATGTACTCAATGCGCTTGGTATCCATCTGCATTACCGGACGCGACATACGCGCAGCGTCGGCTGACAGGTACAGTCCCGGGAAGGGTCCGCCACGGGTAGGCAGGATGAGGCAAACCTCAAGGTTTGGCACAATACCATTCACATTTCGCTCTTCTGCACTTTCTGCTGACTTGATCTTGCGCAGAACATCAGCAATTCGCTTGCAAACCTCAGTAGGAGCGCCACCAAGCACCTTGCCGTTCATCATCACAGGCAGGTACGAGTACGGCACAACAAGGGCACCATCTGAATAGCCCGATGTAGGAATCATGCCAAGACTAGTCAAAAAGCGCGAAAGCTTCACCTCCTGCTGAATGTAGTCATCTGCCTTGAACGCCGGGTGGCACACAAGTTCACACTCCACAGCCAAGTGGTTCAGCAGACCGCAAGGAGATCCATCAGGAGTGTGCACAGGGCACAAGAAACCCCACGAGTCAGGCAGCAACTTTCGCACAGCTGTAGTTTTCATTTCCGTGAAGAACTGACCACGGTGAACGGAGCGGAAGTGCGAAAAGTAACGGTAGTAGTTCAGCTTCTCAGCGACAATGGTATAGCCAGCAACCTGCAGCAGATCGAGACCGCTAGACGAGCGGAGATTACCCGTGTTCAGGAAGTATGTCATAGCGTTGCCAATATTGGGAGTACGATCCCACATCTTGCGCAGAAAGACCTGGTCCATGACAACAGCTTTCTTCTTGTTCTGCGTCTCCTTCAGAATATTCGCACGCATCGCCAATAGAGATTCCTGCAGCTTCTCCTTCATGATCATCAGGTACAAGTGGCCAGGAAGTAGCAGTTCATGATTCATGACGGAATCGGCATTGTCCTCTGGAACATCACCCTTTGCGAATGCGTACAGCTTACGCAGCATCAAGCACAGCAGCTCCACCTTCTGCGCGCGTCCCTTTTCGCCCTTAGGGATGTGCACGAACAAAAAGTCGTCCAACAACTTGTTACCAACCTCCACGTTGCTCATGTTCTCGTACACGTAGGGCATGGCAAAGCGAAAGTGCTTGCCGAGGTACGCTAGTGCCTCATCACGCGAGTACAGCGAAAACTTCTTGGCCTCACGCAGAATCAGCTCCACACGGGCGGAAAGGTAGGTGTTCTCGTGGTCTCCACGCAGCACACGTTCATAAATCTCACGGTCCGTGAGCGGGTATAGTGCCTTTAGCACGAGGCCCACTGGAATCATAAACTCCTGTTTCTTGACACCGAATCGAACGGTGGCGTTACCATCCTGCAAGTAGTGAACTGTGACCGTGACAGCGCTCTGGTCGCGCTTAACACACTTCATGAACACAGCCAGCTCTGTGTACAGGTCTCCACGGTTGGCAAAAGCACCACGACGCACTGCCATAATGTGGTGGCGACGCGGCATCTGCAGCAAACGCACGCAACGCTCGTTACCGTTACAGATAAAGTAGCCTCCCATCTCGTTGGCTTCCTCGCGAGCTTTGACGAGTTCATTGGGCGACATGCCATTGAGGTGGCAGCGCTTAGAGCGGACCATGATAGGGATCTCGCCCACCACGCGCTGGATGCGCTCGACGTTCTGCGAATCTCCGAAAGAACGCGCGAGCGTCACAACAAGCGGCGCCGTATACGATACACCACGCTGACGGCATTCGCTAGGCAGCAGCTTCTGTTCCCCTGTAATTTGGTTCTCCGTGGTGGGGTAGCCGATCTGCGCGTTCTCGATCCAAAGGTCCATGCGGTGCTGATTCGGCAGCTCCACGGGCACCCTGCTCATGTCGGAGACGGCCAGGTCCAAACCTTCCGTGAGGAAGAAGTTAAACGAGTCCAGATGAGGCGACACGAGCTTCTGCAGTTTGGCATTGCTGTAATTGTTGCATTTACGAGCATCAAGTAAAAAAAAGAGTTAGAAATGCAGGAGTGATGGTCAATTGATGTAATAGTGATGACGTACGTCTTGGCAGGCACCGAACGCGAGCTGGACGACGGGTTTGTGGACGGCCATTCGTTCACGTAGGTCTTGGTCTTGCCAGCCTTCTTCGAGCTCTTGTCACCCGCCATGGCCAGAGATGCGTCTAGCTACACGAGAAACAAATCGAGGCAATGCGGAATGTGCACGAATGGAGGTCAATCGGCGCCGCTTGAGAAACCAGCTCAGCCAGCCAACGCGAAAAACCTCAAGATGGAAGTGAAAAACCTCGCGTTATTTTCCCCTAGCCTCAAGACGTGTAATTTTATAGATATTAAACATTTTGTTATTACAATAATACTGATAAGTGAGGGAGGTTCAAACTCAATTTATATCAAAGTATGTTTAGCATATCAGATAAATGTATAACAATATGAAGTATCAGATACGAAAGTTATGGAGTGATGGTCTCTTTGTTGAAGTTTGGCTCGATAACACCTCGATCCGTTTCGGGAGCTGGTCAGCCGAATCCGTAATAGGCGTACGTGTCTTTTATTTTTACGTAGAGGTGTGGTTGGTTTTGTGCATTGGCTGCTGAAGCGTTACGCCTTGGCGGGGCTCTACCAGCACGGACGAAATTGAGCACGTGGTGTGTTGGGCTTCACGGCGACACCGCCAGCCTTTGTGGTCGTGTACAGAGATTCATGCGCGGCGGAAGACCTGGGTCAGAACATCCGTAATCCGTACTGACATTGTGTCGACGTTCTGTTGGCTGATACTTATAAGCACACGCGCAGACGGGAAGCGGGTAAACCCGCTCCGTACAAGCCGACAGAGTGGAGACATCGAAATCCCGGGGTGGGGCTCTGCCGCCACTGCGTCAAATGTCTGATGGCAGCATCAATGCGCCGTCAGGACTTGATGAACGGACTGCTGTCGCGCAGTCAAAGGTGCTGCCTGGAAGACTGGAGGCTTCTGATCATATCGGATATGAACAATTGCCGAGCTCTGTTCCAGACGCCATTGATGAAGAATCAGCTCACTCCTCCGACAGACCGGTGTTTTCCAGGCTCCAAAGTTTCACAATGAGAGGCTCTTCTTGGACAACAGCCACTGCATCGCCAACTGGTGTCCCTGTTGTGCCAACGTCGGCGTCGACGGAGTTAACGACAGAAGAATGCGACAGAGTATTCACTCCCGGCCGAACAGATACAGAAACGCAAAATGATGTGCCAGCTTTATCTATGGGACTTGTACAGCGATCGTCGCTAAGCAGAAATGGCTCAGATGGTGGCAAAAACTCCAGAGTACACCCAGTATTGTGTAACGTTGTGGAGAATAGCAAAGACCGTCGGAGATCGAGCGAACGAGGCATCAGTGACGCATCGGATAGACTGTCCAGCTTTAACGACCAGGGTATAGCATCAGTGGTGGGGAAAAGGTTGTCCCTACACAGAATTAAAATTGCATCGCGGCCCAATTCTGTCGTAGCTGCGGCGGCAGTACCGGCAAACTCGCAACAGCCGATCGATCCATCCATTCATCGAATGATCTACTTTCGCACGAAGAAGGAGCTCAGTGATTTGTTCGTTTTGCCGCCGGTGTCGATGTGGGGGCGTCGCTTTAACCGATTCGTGTTTGTTCTCATTCTGGTGGGGATTGCTGACCTCGCCATCAAAACGTGTGATGGTCCTAACCTGGGAAGCACTGATCCCGGTTACCCCTATCTGCCGTCAGAGGAGGATCATGAAATTTACGATGGTTTGTTCGCGGGCCTTTTCACTTTGGAGTTTGTCGGGCGCATTATTCAGACTGAAAATATCCGAGCGTTTGTTCACGACCCATATATGTGGTTAGATTTGATTGGAATCACACCATGGTACATCATACAGATTCTCGAGGCAGTAGGGAACGATGTGGATGATCACTATGTAAACTTGCTTCGGCTGCTTCGCACTGTACGCTTGGCGCTCATCTTGCGGCACTATGAACAGTCAAAAATCATGTATCTCGCGATCAAGGCGAGCTTACGACCTCTAAGTATTACCCTGTTTTTCCTGTTCACATTAGTGATGATTCTTGCGACTGCAATTTTCTACGCAGAGCCGTGCTACAATGTGGAGACATGCACTTTTACAGATATATTCAACACAGCCTATTTCGTGATGCTCACGTAAGTATTTCGTTTGAAGGACTGTTTATTTTCTGATAACTTACTTGGTCTTCTTCAGGGTTGCAACTGTGGGCTATGGCGGTCAATTGCCATCGTTGCAAAATCCAGGCTCAATGATACTGACGATGCTTGCGATGATTCTCGGGCAGATATATTTCTCAATGCCCGTGGCAATTATCGGCAATAACTTCCAGTTGACCCACGATAATTTCCAGCTCGACAAGAAGAAGAAAGCCCGGTATCTAGATGCTTCACTTTCCCCATTCGACTGCCAGAATTTGCACAGTCATGCCAGGCGACTTTGCGATATTCAGTATCATTTGCTGAGGGCATGGCCAGTAGTGCACAACCACATTTACGGTATTGCGCGTACAAATACCAGAAGTTCTCAATCGATGACAATGGATAGGATCGAAAGCGAGGCTGACCGGCAAACAAAGGTCAAGGACGGCATTAACCGCTTACTAGAAGTCCACGCAGAAGCCGTTGTGTTGCTACAAGTCTTCATTCCACACAGAAGGAGATCGTTTCGTATAAACCCGGATACTCACTCGCAGGGGATGTTGGGTAATATGTACGCCAAAGCAAAAAGGGCAATGGCCAAAGCCAAAGTAAAATCAGGTTACCAGTCAGCTGTAGTTGATCCACGTACAGCTTCTCGAACACTCAGAGGACGAATATGGTTACTTCTGGAGGTACCAGATTCATCACGACTTGCCACGTTAGTGAACCAAGCCATGGTCGCGTTCGCACTAGTCAGCGTTATGTTGTTTTTCACGGAATCTCTACAAGAGCTAGCTGGAAGTGGGGTTGAAACGAACGGATGCCGATCTGTTGTCAAAAGTTACTGCAGAACAACCGGTTTTGGACTAAAGGACCCAGCATGCTTCTTGCGGCTTGATAATAATGCAAGCGACTTCACAGAGAAGCTCGATTTTTCCTGCGATGCTGTAGCTGAATCGCCGATTTGCTATGGAAATGGACTCAACTTTGGCTCGCTAGATACGGCAGCGTTGCCATGCAAGGATGCATTTTTACGAGCTGGGGCTGACTACGTATGCTATCGTCAACAATGTCGAGAATCTCTCAATATGATCTTCGACATGGGACCGTATTGGATCTACTTTGAGTGGTTTTTCGGAATGATTTTTACGGTGGAACTTGCGTTGCGATTTTATATAGCGCAAGACCGAAAACAATTTTGGAAGAACTTCTACGTGATTTTCGACGTGGTTGCGATCTTGCCGTTTTTCGTAGAGTTTTTCGAGCTGTTTTTGGGGCATATACAACCAGACTACGCCATTGTTGCCACATCACCATCGTTTCTATCTGTGATCCGCGTACTGAAGATTATGCGTATTCTAAAGCTCACACGGGTAAATAGTTGTCAATCTTGCTGCGCAATGCCAAATCATAACTAATTTATGTTCTTCACAGCACTTTCGCGGGACTAAGGTGCTAGCTTCTACTGCAGTAAAAGTCTGGAAGCCTCTCGTTATCCCGGTAAGTCATTTATTGGATAACTCTACTGTATTTGTTTCTTCTAAGCTTGTCCGCAGCTCTTTTTCCTGTTTACAGGCTGTATTATTGCTGGTGCTATGTTTTACGAAATTGAACGTGGCAAAGAGTGCTTCGTTGGAGAGGAATGTTGGTGGTGGGGTAAGGATGTATTGACACCAGAGCTGGCGACTGGACTCCCCATCGGAAAGCGAGTCTTGATCCAAGATAAAGTAAAATCGATAATTATCGACATGATACACTCGTCATGGCTCTCTTACACGACGTAAGTACATGTACTTTGTGTTTCTCCCAATCTACGCTTGAGCTCACTTTTTACCTTGAATAGGCTCACATCGGTTGGCTATGGCGATTTAACTGCGAGAACCTCGATCGGGAAGTTCTTCGATGTCTTCGTGATTATCGTCGCTACAATTTACTCCGCGATGCCTCTATCGCTGGTGGGGACACAATTCTACTCACTGTACGAGAAACACATGGAAAGGATGGTCGTGAAGCAGGTAAAGTGTCGACGACTATATGGAACTTTCGGTACACTGTAACTCATACTTCAACGGCTACTGTGTGGACTTTATAGGGCGGATCATCAGTTTCTTGGCGTACCAGGACTACAATCACCATCGTGACGCAATATAAGCAGGCAGCCAAGCACCCGTCAGCTCGGAAGCAGGATGTTTTTGCGCTCTCAGACGAGCACTTGATAATCGCGCGCGAGTTTGAGAACATGAGACGGACTATTCTCAACCTACAACGCACTTTGGAGGCTGCGTCAACCAGTTCTTTCGATGCCGCACAGCGAACATCCTCCGTGGCGAAAGGCTCGAAAGCTTCGACTACATCCAGACGCTCAATGACAGCAACAATGAAAAATCCTGCACGTGTTGACGCGTGTATTGAGCAGAAGAGTTTCGCCATTATGGTACGCTCCAGAAGTTTTTTTTATCTTACTATTTGACATTTTCTCTAACTTCCAAGATGTACGTACATGTAGGATACGCTGCTCCACTTCTCCGAGGTGGTCGAAAAGTTGCAGGAAGCGCCAGTGGATTTTGAGGCATTCGAGGACATCGAAAACGATCTACACGCCAACCTTTTCCCAAATACCCACTCCCCACGCCCCATGACCGATCTCCCAGATCCCGAACGCCTGGACACGTTCCAATAACTCGCCTCCAACCCCAAAAAACAAATAAGAAAAAGAAAATCCTGAAAAGTTCTTGGATATTCTCATGACAAGTTTTTTTGTCAACTAACTAACGCACATACAAACTTCAAGTGATTTTCCGTCAAATATTCTCCGTTTCGTAAGCATTCAGCACGGTGGACAGGCGGCAACCGAACGACTAAAGTCCTGGCACGTTCCGTCCCTATAGGGCCTTCAACCTGGAAAGATCACAAGCTCCTGCTCATTCCCCAACTGCCAGTCTCCATGGAATACGGACGCCTCGTAGTGCTCGGCTACAGTAGCTACCGCGTGGACATGGTGCGTCGTCCGCGCTCCGGCAGCTTGGAACTGCACATGGCGCCGCCGTCTTTCGGCCTTGCAGACGCTGGAGACGACGACGCCGCGCTTGTGAGTCGTAAACGGTCGCTCGGACAGCTCTGGAAGCCTCTGGGCGACCAGAACGCCCACTATGTACTGGAGAAGCGGTCCAGAGCCAACGGAGTGAAACTGCAGCGTTTCCACCACATTATTCCAGTCGAAATGTTCCAGGACAGCAAGCACAAGGCAGCGACCAAGGACTTGAAGGGGATTGCAACCCGCATGATGCAACGCATTGAAGCGGCACGGAGCCGTCCGATTGGGGATAACCAGAGCGAGGAAGGTCCTTCTCCTGCTATTGCTCCGTACCAAATGAGCATTCCGATGAACGACAAGGACCCATTTGTGAGTGTTACAGAGTTCCATGCCGACCCAAGTGCTGACATGTTCCAGATCGGACGAATGCCTTGTCGTCAGAATGATTTTGTGATCCCTGGGCCAAGAGTGGGGGCGTCCGGGACGATTTCCCGTTACGCGGCGAGAATTGTGTGCTCTCGAGAGCCTCCTTTTGAGTGTCGGATCCTTGCTGGGGGCTTTGATGCTGCTCGACGGATGACTACAGCTGGACATGCACTGAAATACTGTTCACGATGTGGAACGTGGTCGAAACGGCTGGGGACAGAGCACACGTGTGTGATGACGACGTTGATGGAACAGGACCGAGAGGAAGAGGACCGAGGAGGCTACTTTAATCGCACGAAAAAGAGCGACAGAGCAGTGAAGCACTACATCGACGAAACGAGCGAAGACGGACCGCTGGAACACTTCGAAATGGATGTGCAAGACGCCCGGGAACTCCCGCTGGACGGACTGACCAAGAATGGCGTGAGGGTGTGGCTTCCAGAGCACAAACAGTGGTTCGAAGTGTCGGTTAATGGGAGACTGTACGCGATTGAGTCCCGCACTGCAGATACCTCTGCGAAGGCTCCGGCCAGCTCAAGTTCTGACCGTCGACGTCATCGCGAAGGTGCAGTACGATCTCGTAGCGGCGCGTTCAATCGACCAGCTAAAGGGGCTCAGGATTTAGCTCCGATATTGACAGACGGCGCCGTGATCGACCTTGGCGGCGTTCAGCTACAGTTCCAGACCAGTTACCGCTCGGAACTCGAGGCAAAAGCTGAAAACAGCGAGTTATTGGAAGCGCCGGTGGTCTACGGGCGGGCGACGCTGTCGTCGATCAGCGCACAGCTCGAGCGCCTTAACGTCCAGTGTCCAGTCCAGTTGCACTCGCTGCGGTTCACGCGCGCCGATCCGGGCGAAGACGTCCCGCTGGACCAGATCCCCCACGTCTTCCCGGCTTGTGGCCATGTTTTCGGGTTCGAGAAGCGGATCGCCAGCTCGCACACGTGTCCGCTCTGCAGGACGCCAGGGTCGCTGGTGCAGCTGCTGCTGAAAGAAAACTCGCAGTTGCAGTCCGCTGAAGAACAACACGCGATCCCGGAGTGCGTGTTCAACCCGTGCGGCCACGCCATCAGCACCAAACTGGCTCATCACTATTCGTCACTGCTCATGCCCAACGGAAGAGCCATTTGCCCGTTTTGCGCCGTTCACCTCGATCTGCAAGTGCCATTCTCGAGACTCTTCTTGTACTGCGACTCCGACTGATAGAGTGACATTGACCAACGTCAAGATATCAAAAGCCAAGTGTGCCAGTGCGTAGTATATACCGTCCACAAGAAATAGACTGAACTTTTGCGCTCTGTATCGAGTTGAATTTCAACTGGAAACACCTTTTACATCCCCGTCGAAGTGGTACAGTAGTTAGTCACCATACGATTACAATCATACGTCTCTAATTCAGCTAAGTGAGATGTTGGCACAAACTCATATACATTAATTATCACAGGTCAATGAGCGTTATTTCACATAAAATAAAAAATCAACTTAAACATCCATCCAAATATCAAAATAAGCATGCACTACAGTACTGTAGTCATAGACCAGTGGTAGTGTGTGATATTTTTCACAGACACGTTGTGCTGTTCGAGAGATGCGTGGTACGGGAAGCCAGAGACCATTCCATCGGACCAGTACCTCCCCCCGTTGAGTTTAGGTTCATCCCCAGTCGAGGGTCGATGCTGCGGTTTATTCCGCTCTTCCTAGTCGCATTCCGAGCTTCCCAGGCCGTCACGATGGAGGCCGTGGAGATCTTCTCGCGTGTCAACTGCGCCGGTACACCCGACATCTTGGCCATGTACAACGTGAGCTCCAGCTGCGTTGAAGACACGTGCAGCGACATCAACTTCGGCAATGGAACGTACTACATGAGTCGGAATTGCAACGTGTCGGACCGGTTCGCACACACCAAAGAGGTTTTCGGAGACTTCACGTACGTGATCATGGAGACGTACGACAACGACAGCTGCAATTCGTTCGGAGAGGCCGACGTCTTCCTGGCGTCCGGGAGCTGCGAGGTCTCGTCCGGGTTCGGAGATCAGTCGGTAATTACCAGTTTATTCTCCAATGGGTCAGCCGTAGTGGCACTGTATCCGAACGACGCGTGTGGCGGTGAACCTTCGCTGTACTTTGAGCTGGACCAGATGATGCTGGCCACGGGCTCTTGTCAGCAAAGTCGCTATAGATTTTACAGCAGTGAAAGCAGTTCGGAGTCGACCAGCGGTAGTACCGAGTCGGACGGATCCAGTTTAGGTGTTGGTGCGATTGTCGGTATTGCAGTGGGGGCTTTCGCGGTGGTTATTGTCGTTGTTTTGTGTCTCCGTTGCCGGAAGAAACGTGATGGTGAAGCGAGTCTGATCCTTTTGGAGAGCAGCGACAGCTTCAGTCACTTGAAAACACCTCAAGGTCTCAAGAACGAGTCGTTGACAGATCCAGGATCACTCGAATCAACTTCTGACAACACGAAACCTGCAGGTCTCGTGGGTTTATGGGACGACGAAGTGATCGCCACAGCTCGGATTCCTCGAGAGAAAGTGGTCATTGAAGAAATGGTCAGTCGTGGAGGTGGAGGAGAAGTGTACTTGGGACGTTTCAACCAGCAGCACGTCGCAGTCAAGATGCTGCTCCCGGAAATACGCAAGAGCGTCAAGCACGTGAACGCTTTCCTAGCTGAAGTGAAGCTAATGGCGACGTTGGATCACCCTCGGATCGTGCAGTTTGTGGGTGTGGCTTGGGATTCTCTCACGGATTTGTGCGTCGTCTCGGAGTTCATGGAGGGCGGAGACTTGAGGGCGCTGTTGGTAAAATACGAACAGGAGAAGCACCCTACGGGTTTTGACAAAACCAAGGTCACTATTGCCTTGCATGTGGCTCATGCTCTCACGTATCTCCACTCGCTCGAGACTCCAGTGCTTCATCGGGACCTCAAGTCCAAGAACGTTCTGCTTACTTCTGCTCTTGAAGCGAAACTTACCGACTTCGGCATTTCTCGAGAGCAGGCGGACAAGACAATGACGTCGGGGGTCGGAACGTTGCTTTGGATGGCGCCTGAGGTGATGTTGGGTGAAAGATATGACGATAAGGCCGATATGTTCTCGTTCGGCGTGTTATTGTCCGAGTTGGACGTGCACGTGCTCCCGTACTCGCACGCAAAGGAGAAAAGCGACTCGGCCCGTAAAATACCGGAGTCGGTTGTGTTGCAAATGGCGGCGTTGGGAAAATTACGCGTTGAATTCTCCTCCAATTCATTAGAATCTGTTCGTGACTTGGGCTTGGCGTGTGTGTCGCTGGACCCGCAAGAGCGACCAACTGCAGCTCAAGCGCTTTATCGTCTGCACTCGATCCTATCGCAGGAACTGTAACATACAATTTAAAAAACTTACTACGTACTACTTAGTAATGGTAAGTAAATTTACTTCCGGTACTTCGGTGGGCTGGCGAAGGACGCGTTTGTACGTTTGGGCTCTTTGCTTGAGTTGTTGATCGTTGCAGATGGAGAACCAACGGCGTGGTTTAAACGCCTCATACCTTTCAGTGTGCGTACTTTGAGTTCATCTCGAGTAAGAGGGTGCATCGTGTCTTCATTGTCGCCACTATCTTCATCCTCGGACGAGTAATCGTCGAGGTTGGGCGGATTAATCTGCAGCGGTTCCTGCCCCATTGGAGTAATCGGCCCGACTCCCAGGATCGAGTGCAGCGTCGCAACAGCCCCATTCATTCCACCTGCAGCTCCAACTGCCGAGTTACCACCAGCCATCGCATTGGCTGCGAACTGCGACTCCCGGTCATAGGCATCGCTGGTGTTTTTGTTCTTTTGCGCGTCCGCTTGCTGCTTGGCGACGACTGCAGCGTACAAGTGAAGGATCTCGTTGGTCTTCTGCTCGATGACGCCTAAGTACGCCATCATGTTGGCTTCCGTGACCACCGAGTCGCCCAACATCTCCACCATCGCTTGAGCGTTGCAGCCAGTCTTGGTGAACAAGCTTTGGATCGCACGTTTGACTGCGTTCACCGTCTTCTGAGCATCTGTACAGCGCGTTTCGCACTTTTCAGCCGCTTGTTCCGTTAGTGCAAGTCGGGCTTCGAGCTCGCGTAGTAACTGCTTGTGTTGACCAACTCCGTCGTCATCTGCAGCGATCAAACCGTCTCCGTTGCCAGTGTAACGCCGTTCTTCATCGCGTAAAGCAGCGATCCACTCCTCGAGTTTTTCGATCTCGTTGCTCTGCTCATTAACGTAATTAAACAACGAGAAGTTCTGGTCTTCTTTCTTGATAAAAGACGTCACAAGCTGCTCCAGATCGTCGATTCTCGTCGCGGCTTTGATCTTCATGAAAGCTTCTTCAAAGTTCTGCACCCGCTCAATAGAGACCTGAACGTGAACCTTCTCCTTCGCCACGCCCCACGTCCCCTTCTGCACCTTCCGCTTCATCTCGTTCTCTTCCTCCACCGACATGTTGCCAGCGTAACCGCCAGAACCACTGGGAGCTCCACCAGCCGAAGACGCACCACGTCGGTAACTTGTCGTGTCCCCACCAGCCAGAGTCTTACATTCTTCAAGTCTCTCCATTAATTCAGTCAGAGATCGTCGATGAGCTTCCAACTCGGCTCGATTTTCGTCCTGAAGGCTTCGTAACTCCAATTGCGCCGCATCTCGCTGTTCGTACGCCTGGTTACTGAGCTCAATAGTCTGTGCCATTTGCCTCTTCTTGTCGGAGTGCTCACGCTCCAATTTGCGGTAAATCGTGTCAAAAACGACGCGTTCCCGTCTCAAATTGTCGATTTCTTCACGAAGCACCTTGTTCTGCGCCAGAGCTTCGTTGAATTTCACCAGGGACTTGTCCAATCGGTTCTCGAGGATGCGGATCTGCTTGCTCACCATTTGCTGGTTCTCCCTCGCGGCATTCACACCGCCCATGTGCTTCTTCTGGTGCAGAACTTTGTGCCTCATGACTTGAATCTGCTGCGTGAGCGTCTCCAGTCGCTTGCTCTCCCCCACGTTTTTGCGGTTAAAAGTGTCGATTTGGTCTTGAAGACGAGCGATTTGCTCCTGTTGCTGAGCCACTGCGCCTTCGTTAATATGCCGTTCAGCTAGAGTTAATTCGGCTTTCATCTCTTCGTTGTCTTTTCGGAGCTTCTCGATCACAGATTGTTGTCTGCGCATCACCTGGTGGCTCTCATCCGCGTACACTTTACGGTTGAGCTCCATATTGCGGTACTCCCGCTGTAATTGCGTAAGGTCCGCTCCGTTATTCCCTCCTGTCGGATGCATCTTGTTAACTATCTTCTTCTTTGCTGAAGATAATCCAAAAATGCAACAAAAAAAAAGTAACGGCTGCTGGTATTTTGGTACATGGCTACATGACCAAATCTAGACTATTTTTTGTGCACTTCCACGATCGCCCCACAATCTGTATCACAAGCTCCGTACGTCAAGAGGACAAGAAGATGCTGCGCTCTCAGGTCGCCAAGGTCGTTAAGTCGCGGGGTTTTGTGCGTCGCTTCGCCTCGGAAGCCAAGGAGGAAGTCGCCAAGGCGCCTACGCCTGCGCCTGCGCCTGTGGTGGTCAAGAAGGGCGGAAGCTCCTTCATGCAGCGCGTCGTGTCGTTCGGCGTGGGTGTGGCTGTGGGCGCTGGCTACGGGCTCTACGTGCTGTCGGAGGACGTGGAGCAGTCCACTAAGCAGATCCAGAGCTCTGTGGGTGGCCTAAAGGACGAAATGATCGCCCAGAACGCGGCGCTTACCAAGAGGATCGAAGCGCTCGAGAAGCGACAGTAAATGGAGGGGGAAAAGACCCATTTTTGAAGAAAAAAAAATGGAGACCCAATTTTTCTGACGATGTTATTTTCTGTAGCTCTTTCTAATTCTACACTGAGCTATTTTTTTTTTTTAAGATTACGAAAAAGTTGTATTTTATCAGTACGGGACAATGGGGACAGGTTCTTCTGTGCGCTTGACGAGCTGCTGGAGGTCAGTGGAGACCAAGTCGTACACTTTGTCAGCGAGCTGCATCGAAGTGAGAGCGCTACGTAGAGACTCAATGTCTTTACGGAAACTGGAGTTCAGCTCCTGCTTCTCTTCCAGCTGCTTAGACAACGTCTCGACCCGTTGCTTGTACGTGTGCAACTCGCGTTGGAGCGAGCAGAAGATCGCAACGTAGCGTTCCCGTAATGCTACGACGTCCACAGTGCCTTTGTCCCCCATGAAGTCTTCAATCGCCTTGTCGATACATCCGGCATCGATCATCTCCGGCATCCCAGCACCAACGTTACCATCGACGTTGTTACCTCCTTGTCCATTGTAATCTTCACCTGTGTAACCATTACTTCCTCGTCGGCGGCGTTCATCCCGCTGCTGCTGCCGGACCTTCTCTTCTTGCCTTGAGCCTGGGATATTCTGGTCATTTAAAGCTTCTATCGCCTCGATGATCTGTAAGTCAGGAATATCCAAGATCGAGATCCGCTTGGGCGCGCGCGGCAGGATCTGGTACTGAATCCCCATCTTCTGCGCGTTGCCGATCAGCGCCTCGGCGTCCATCAGCAACGAGTCATCCACGCCGTCGCTTTGTTGCCAACCTTCGCCTCCCATTCCACCTCCGATGCTGCTTGTCATACTTGGTCGCCTGCTTCCTGAGCCAATGGACTCGTCCAGTTCTTCTAACACGGTGCTGGTAGCTGTGGACTCTGGTTGGTCCATGCTGAATGAGTTACTGGCCGATCGGTTCCACGGCAGGTCGTAGACTGGTACTGGCGGGGGCGGCGGAGGAGGAGCTTCCTGCGTTTGCTGGTCGAAATCAAGAGACGGCGTGTACAACCTCAGCATGCAACTCAAACCCAGTAATCCGCCATAGTTTGCACTGACACCTACTGGGGGTTGCTTCTTGGCCTCTTCCTCCTGCGCGATCTTGCGTAGTGTCAGCATCGGGGACAGCCCACGAGCCACGGCTTCGTGCGTCGACTCATCCGCCACTGCCATCTTGCAGAAGGCCCGCAGCGTGAGCACGATGATATCACGCACTGTGTTGGATTCTGCACGGAGCCGCACGTAGCATCCTTGAGCCAGATGAAGGTAGAACTCGTTGGGCGTGCCTCGAACCATCTCCAGCTGTAGTGAGAAGCCAATCGACAACAGTCAGGTGGGTTTCCAACAAAAGGCTACAGAAAAATTGAAAGGTGCAGGGTCTTACCTTGATATCTGGGGTGTAAAGACTCTCGAACGGTGGGATCAACGACGACTCACACGTCAGCCTTACCCTCCGATCGTCAATCAGTAGTGTCCAGCTCTCCTACAATAACCAGCACCAATTATTTTCAGTCTCCAACCTCTTTCTCCTCTCTTTTAGTCCTCGTACTTTGAGTTCTTCCTCGTTCAAGTACTCGCTGCCATCTTGCACTGAAAGACTTCGAAGTCCCATGAAGAGAACGGACTTCCTCTCCAAGTACATCTCCACTTTACTGCGTACGTCTGGATCTTCTTTAATTGGTCCGTACTCGAGCATTTTGGTCTTCAGCACGTCCTCATCCTCGATCATGACCTTGGCCAATATCCTTGCTCCAATATCATCCGCTGTAGGCGTGTACCACTCGTCGCAAGCCCCTGGGATGACCTGGAAATCGTCCTGTTCCCCAACCGCTCGAAACCACTGAATAGCTACGGGATAACAGCAGCAATCCGAGCGCAACGGCCGTCCCAGATACGTTAGGACGTGCATGTGCGTGTGGTGCACACCACCTTGTAGCACACAGTTCTCCAACACGCGGGAGACGCTGCAGGCGCCAACACAGTCGCAACGGTCTGCGTCATGGACAAAGGCGGGGTTTTCAGCGCCGCTAAGGCTCGGAGCGGACGCGGAGGACATCGTGGAGCTCGGTGTGGGTGCGTACGTGGTCCCTGGGGGCTGTGGGGAGCGCTCGTCCGGCCGTGGGGACGCCGAGATGCCGCGCTTGAGCGAGTCGACCCAACGACTGCGCATTTTTGGAGGAATGAACGAAAGTGACTTGAATTTTGTATGAAGCGACCGGTCGGAACGCAAGAAAACCAGACGATGGAATTTGGACCAATTGGAAACAAGCTGAGGTGTTGTGAAACCCTGCGCTTCAACTTCTGGTGGAACTGGATAGAGAGGTTCAAACTTGGGGGCTTGTCGATCGGCAATGTAACATGTACATGTATATCATAACAGGATACTACTGTATACATGTAGACTTGTGATGATTCCACAGGGCACGATGGATGTAGTGAGCTGTTTCCCTTCGTGTGGGTTGGGCTTATAGGGGGATATCGTCGAGTTGCTACCGTACGTTAGCAGGCATCCAGCCAAGGGAGTAACAAGTAAAGACGTCCTTCTTTCGAGCTTGATGTGTTCAGAATTCAGAAGTGGTAAGACAAAACAGTGGCAAGCAACACAGCTATCACTTGTTTTCACGGAAAACAGTACAGTAAGGTGAAAGCAAGCGGGCGACGACGTACAGCGAGATTATGCCACGTTTAACACCGGTACTTGACAGTTGCGGGGTCTTACGTGGCTACTGTATCAGGACGGCACAAACATCCAGCCTGCCGACAGTGTCAGCCCGACACTACAGCGCAATTTGCCTTCCACATCGGAATAAGCATTTCAATATACCTCCTATTTCTTATTTCGAAACGACGCGTATGTATTCTAACAGGTTTTTCACTAAATTGTATTTCATTCAGTAACTCCTCTTAGTAGAGTTCGTGTGTCAGTCGAGTAGTATGCTGCCCATACGTATCAGCCAAGCCTATTGCGTGGGTTGGCTATTCCATTCTTGTTCGTCACTCGAAAGGGAACAAGCCAGCATCAGCTCTGTTGGACACGTGCAGCCATCTACAACCAATGGTTGTAGACCATTCATCGTTCCTTTTGGGTTGGCTTCGGAAGTTTCCGACATGTGCCAGCGACGCACGTCCGTTTAGTACACGTAAACGGTCCCACCTTCCCTCACGCGTGCTCTTGCGCGCTCCCACATAAATCAAATCGACCTGCACGAGCCGCCCGCCAATTAAACGTGCTGCAAACAGACCGTCATAACACTGAAATCGAAAACTATCCTCCGTTTGACGTTACATCCGAGTGTTTGTGCAAACTGCAGGCCGCACTGGGGCACGTGAACAGCACCAGCATGAAGCTCTGAAGTATGGTCATGTGAAACTAAGCAGTGACGAAGACGATGGCTGCATCATCAACCGCTACGTGCGTTTTGCGGCATTCGGAGACTGTGGCATTACTAGAGACTTGAAGGGAAAGGAACCCGGCTCAGCTATGTAGACGACCGACCATGACAAAACCGGATCATTTGCCTCGTGGCTCGACCTGCGCGAGCGATTCGTTAAAGTGGCTTTGACGTAGGCGTCGTTCGAGCGCAGCATTGGGCGGCGCACCAAGCGGTAAAGTGGTGCACGCGTTCATCGCGCACGTGCAGGACGTAGCGCCTGTCACAGGGCGTTCCGGAGCTGCATGGTGGGGCGATTGGCGAGAAGATGATCCTGATCCCGCCGTTTGATTTGCAGTTGTTGGCTGTGCTCAGCAGATCGCGCTGTATAGTGGGCGAGTCCGTTGTATCGCTGCTAATTGATGGCGCAGGGCCCGGCTTCCCCACCGCAGCCGACGGACAAGTTGATCTCTTCCCACATACTTAGAACAGTTTTGCGTATTTGCGTATTGCCCCTTGCCATTCCTCGTTTTACCTGAAGCAGCGCAAGTGCTACCCAAGCGGAAGGCCCAACGTCATGGCTACACCAAGGAGAAGCAACGTCATCGACCTGGAGCGGTTGTCCGCTGTGAGTATCACCAAGGACCCCGACCAAAGTGGCTACACTGGCATGAAAACGCCCGACGCCAACCCGGAGATCCTGGAAGATGGCGCTCTCCGTCCCGGTGGGATGCCCGTGCTGACCACCAAGAAGTACGTGGGCCTGCTCTTCCAGTACGCTGCTGTCGGTATCGTCTACGGTATGCTTCCTGAGACCATCTATCCCTTCATGCAGGAGTACCTTAACTGCAGTGGTGCTCAGGTCGCAGCCGCGAAAGAACTTGTGGTATTACCTTGGAGCTTCAAGGTGTTCTTTGGCATCCTGTCCGACTGCTTCCCTATCTGGGGCTACCGTCGTCGTCCGTACATGCTGATCGGTTGGACGGTGTGTATCTTGATGCTGTTGGTCATGGCTATCATGCCTATTGGTAAGCCTTACTACACCGTAGCATCGGACCGCGATGTCGACACGGCTGACTACACACCGGAAATCGAGGCTCGTATCAACTACAACGCTCCTGGAGAAGGGGCCAAGTACATCGTCATCATGTTCTTCGCAGCGGTCGGATACGTGCTAGCGGATGTCTGTTCCGACAGTATCGTGTGTGAATTGGCGCAACAAGAGCCGTTGGCGAAGCGTGGCAAGACCCAGTCAGCCATTTACGCAGTCCGTTATGTGGTTGTGATCCTTGGTGAGCTACTGGTCGGCTTCTGCTTCAATGGAGAGGAATACGGCGGAGACTTCGACTTCTCCCTAAGCTTTCCACAGCTCATGATCATCATGACTGTACTCACTGCGCCTATCCTCCCCATTGCTTGGTTGTTCATCTACGAGGAGAAGACGGAACGTCAAGATTTTCGCAAGTACATCAACGAGTTCTGGGATTTGCTCTGCAAGCGCGTCGTGTACCAGATCATCGCGTACCACTTCTTCGCTGGTATCTTCTCCGGTATCTCGTACACCGCCAGCTCTCCCGTACAGTCGTACATGGTGGACGTGACGCCCATCAACAGCACGTTGAACGATGTCCTCGGTCACTTGTGCTTCTTGATCGGTATCATGGTTACGTCCAAGTACGGACTCCACTGGAACTGGCGTGGCATGATCGTCCTGACCGGTATCGTCGTCATCGTTATCGACTGCGCAGTCGCTCTCATTACCGTGTGGGACGTCTTCCGTAACCAGTGGTTTTGGCTCGGCCCTCCTATTGCAGTGCAGATCCCTAGTGGTGTCGCCTGGATCATTGCGCTGTTTGTGACGGTCGAGATTGCTGGAGTTGGCAATGAAGGCGCTGTGTATGGACTGGTGACTACAGTTGGCAACCTGGCAACTCCATTCGCCACGACCATTACGCTTCTGATTGACGGGCCGTTTAACATCACAAACGCTCGAGTGCAGACGGATGACCACTCGGTTCGCGTGGATATTACGTATACGATCATCATCTCGTACGCCATGACGCTCTTCTCGTGGGTGTTCTTGTTCCTGCTGCCGCGTCAGAAGGAGGAGACACAGGAGCTCGCTCGCACCGGTGGATCCAACAGGATTCTGGGCGGAATTACCATCTTCTACCTGGCCTTCTCGCTTGTGTGGTCAGTTACAGTGAACACGTTGGCGGTGTTCGATAGCACGTCGTGTCTGGTAATTGCTGGCGGCACTGGGTGCTAAAGTAGCGTAGAGAACCTCCGTAAAAATTATAATTGTATTGCAGCAATTTCTGATATTATTGCAAACAATACGATACTAATTGTTCTTGCTAAAGTATAAACATCATCCTTTTGATTACGCTATGCGGTATACTATACATGTATAGTGTTACCTGCAGCAATAAATACCGTAAGGTCACACCTGTATTTTTTTTAATAATGACCACAATGTCCTTGCGAAAGAATTATTTGAAGCTATTCACCCGGTTTTAAAAACAGATACTGTACCGGTAGCTTCGCATCGGATCGCTTTCGCTTGTCATGGTGACGGAATTGCAAATGAGCAGGGGCCCAAGCTTCTGCCAATTAGATGCTTGGCTCGAAAGTTGTCATTATTTCGATCTACAGTACCCGGCAAGTTGCACAGCCTGGGGTAAACGGAGCATCCGTGACGAGGCAGGTTGCGACTACTTTTTCATTCTGGGCGTATCCGTCTCTCTCTTCGTTCCCTCGAGTGGTTGTCAACCACTGGTTGATGCTCCGTGACGAATCGGACACAACGTTGGCCTCCATAATCGACGAGCGCTCGGTCTACTGTTCAAAGCGAAACAAAAGTGGATGAGCGAGGGATCACCTGCCCGTATGAACTGTATCCGCGTTCTGCGCCTGCACTGCTAGCAGGGCCCCCTAGCACAAAATTGAGAACGTCCGCAGGCTTCTTACTCACGATAGTAGCCGGGCGCGGTGCTAAAATGCTTGGCAAAGTCTCCGCATAGTATCGATAGCGAGCATCGTGGTGCTATCAGCGTCCTCCATTCGTGCGCGAGCTTCGACGTCGACAGCTTTCGGTGACTGATTGGGCGATACACCGCGTAAGAAGGCGGCCAAGCTCCTGTCTCCGCACTGATCTACCGCGCAGTCCGCACATGAGCCAGGGTCACGAGCATAAAATTCCGGAGTTGCAGGACCACCTCGCAACACCGGACACGGAGGCGCTCGCTGTAGTCGACTGGCCATTTTGCACATCGTCATGCTGAAAATTATCGGGTTTTAGAGGGAACCTGAGCCAGTCAAGCCGGAGCCTGCGCTGGCTGTGCTCAGTGCATGAGATTGGCGCTCGTGCACAGCGCTGTGTTTCACCGATGGTGTCCACGCCTTGGGGGTTCTTTTGCATTATTTTGTTATGTAATCGGCCAGAGCAGTGGAGCTCATTCCGCTTTTTGCCTACAAGTGCCAACCTCGCAGTCCAAGCTCGCAATGGCACCGACTCCCGTTGGCCAGAATGTGCACGACCTGCAGCGTCTGTCGCTCGTGAGTATCACCAAGGAGAGCTACACCAAGGACGGCGACAGCTACGCCGGTATCAAGACACCCGATGGCAATGCAGAAGTGCTAGAAGGCGGCGCTCTTCGTCCCGGTGGTATGCCCAACTTGATGAGCCGCGACCACATTGGTCTCATCTTCCAGTACGCCGCCGTCGGTGTCGTCTACGGAATGCTTCCAGAGACGGTGTACCCGTTCATGCAGCAGTACCTCAACTGTAGCGGTGCCCAGGTGGCCGCCGCCAAGGAGCTTGTCATTCTACCGTGGAGTTTCAAGGTGTTCTACGGCATCCTGTCCGACTGCTTCCCTATCTGGGGCTACCGTCGTCGTCCGTACATGCTGATCGGCTGGTGTATCTGTATCTCCATGCTGCTGCTCATGGCTGTCATGCCCATCGGCCAGCCGTACTACACGGTCGCGTCGGACCGCGATATCGACACGGCCGACTACACGGCTGAAATCGAAGCTCGTATCAACTACGACGCTCCCGGTGAAGGTGCCAAGTACGTCGTGATCATGTTCTTCGCCGCGTTCGGCTACGTGCTGTCCGACGTTTGTTCCGACAGTATCGTGTGCGAATTGGCGCAGCAAGAGCCAATGGCCAAGCGTGGTAAGACCCAGTCGGCCATTTACGCCGTGCGTTACATCCTGGTGATCCTCGGCGAGCTGCTCGTTGGCTTCTGCTTCAACGGTGAAGACTACGGCGGAGACTTCGACTTCTCCTTGAGCTTCCCGGAACTCATGATCATCATGGTCGTGCTCACTGCGCCGGCGGTTCCTCTCACTTGGTACTTCATCAAGGAGGAGAAGTCCGAGCGTGCTGACTTCGGCAAGTACATGAACGAGTTCTGGAATCTGCTCTGCAAGCGCGTCGTGTACCAGGTCATTGCCCACCACTTCTTCGCCGGTATCTTCTCGAGTATTTCGTACACCGCCAGCTCCCCCGTGCAGTCGTACATGGTTGGTGTGACCCCCATCAACAACACGTTGAACGATGTCCTCGGTCACTTGTGCTTCTTGATCGGTATCACGGTTACGTCCAAGTACGGTCTCCACTGGGACTGGCGTCGGATGATTATCCTGACCGGTATCGTCGTCATCATCGTGGATTGCTCTGTCGCTCTCATTACGATCTGGGATATCCTCCGGAACCAGTGGTTCTGGCTCGGCCCTCCTATCGCGGTACAGATCCCTAGCGGTGTTGCTTGGATCATTGCCCTGTTCATCACCGTTGAGGTTGCCGGTGTTGGAAACGAAGGTGCCGTGTACGGTCTCATGACGACGGTCGGTAACCTGGCCACTCCGTTCGCCACGACGCTGACGCTGCTGATTGACGGCCCGTTTGACATCACGAACGCTCGCGTGCAGGCGGACGACCACTCGGTCCGCGTGGACATCACGTACACGGTTATTATCTCGTACGCGATGACGATCGTCTCGTGGTTTTTCCTGGTTTTGCTGCCGCGCCAGAAGAAGGAGACGCAGGAACTTGCTGCGAACGGAGGCTCCAGCAAGCTCTTCGGCGGTCTGACGGTCGCGTACCTGTCGTTCGCTCTCGTGTGGTCTTTGATGGCCAACACTTTGGCCATCTTCGACAGCACCTCGTGTCTGCTCATTGCTGGTGGCAAGGGCTGCTAGTTTGCAGACATTTTCCACCCCCCTCTCTCTCTCTGTAGCGTTATGAACAGAAGGGCCTTAGAAGAAAAAGCCCCGGACGATCCAATAAAAGTACACATAAGTTGATTGTTATCACGTTGACTGTGAGTTACATGTAAGCGCTCCGAAGACAACTCGCTCGAATCGAGTAACAACGCCAACTGCTACTTATCAACTTGACTGCAACTACTTCACCTTACCGGTACATGTAGTCCTCTATTTTAGAGCAGAGTATCTTGCTCAAACTGCAACAATCAACCACCATATTGCATACCAAAGCTGAAGTATCCTTCGAATCTGCCGTTGCGGTGTGGCAACACCATTTAGGATGTTCCAGAACCCCAGCAACGCTTGAAGCTTCCTGCGCTGCATTCGCTCATCGTTCCTCTCGACCTGAACGCCACCTTCAGCCACGTCACATGTTAGCACTAAAGTCCACTTCAACCCACTCAAAAGCATCAAGTTGCACATTCATTCTTTCTTCGCTGATAAAAAAACCCTCCAGTAAAATGGTACAGCGTACCACTCCCTCTCACACTCGAACTCAGCAAAGCGGTCCCCCATTTTGCCAATTGCTCGGTATTTGTCATATTCAACCGTTTGTCCATGGAGCTGGAGGCGCTGCAACTCGTGGAATTCGCCTACAACCGGCAGCGTGGGGAGCCGCGCTACACCCCCTTCCGGCACCGCGGAGTGCCGCCCCGTTATCCGGCCTTCGAGCTGCAACTGCCGGTGCTTTTACTGCCTTGGGACGACGAACGCGGCGGGGTCATGTGCTTCGCGCACCCGTCGCACCAGTCCCCGCTCACGTCCGATGCAGCCAATCAGGACGAGACGACGCTGCTCGGTGTGTGCCGCTGCGGTGTCGTACGCTTCGCCAAGTATTTCCAGCGGGGGAGACTGGGAGCTTCCCCTACGTACGACGTGGCGCTAAAGATCATGGACAAAACGCAGCTGAAGCTCCAGCACGACGACGTACTGAATGAAGTGCGCGTGATGGCGCAATTGCAGCCTCCAGGCTTTGCCGGTGTGTACAATTCGCCGCATTTTTCTCAATGGGAGTGTCTGGCTGACGAACACAACGAGTACATTGCCATGGATTGGGCAGCCAATGGCAGTCTCATCATGTACGCAAAGCGAAGGCTTACGGACTACAAGAGGTTTGCAGTGGAGCGGCTCGTGAACAGGATGACGTCGTTACCGGAGCTGGAACAGGCGGTTAACACGTTCGTTGCCAGAGCCTGGATGCTAGAGGCGCTGCATCTCTTCGAAGGAGTGCTCAAGGGACTCGCCTTCATGCACGCGCAGAATGTGTGCCATCTGGACGTGGATCCGTGCAACGTGGTGATTGATTCGGACTTTAACCCAAGGATAATTGACTTTGGCAGTTCGGAGATCATGACGAACAACGGTCGCGCCGGCGCCGACGATAGATTGATCAAGTTCAAGCCTCTGTACGTTGCAGAGGAAGTGAGGGCACATAACCAGCAGCTGTCACCAAGACCGGGCTTTTTCGGAGCCCCTGCAGATATGTGGTCCGCTGGAGTATTGGTAAGTAAAATATTTCGGAGATTGGATATTTTAACTGGAGACTGACGGTTTGTGCTGTGCAGTTGTACCAGTTGCTGTGCTTCGGCTACCCCAAGGGCCATCTAGCGCTCGTGTGCGACACGAACTGGGCGACAAACCTGCTCGCCCACGCGAACCAACCGGGATACGGATCGTGTCTCGGACAGGAAGGCTGCCTCATTTGCTTCCGCCACATCGAGTTCCCAGACGTAATTTATGAAATCTTCCGCGGCCTGCTGCTCACGGACCGACCGACCGACCGACTGACGGCTGTAGCAGCAGTGAACCTGCTCCAGCCGCTGCTTGTCGGCTACGACGTCGACTTCAACCGCCGCTCCCAATCCGTTCTCGACACGCTCGGGTGATCAACAGCAGCAGCAACTCGCCAAACTCCAGTAAAATTCATCAAGACCAGCTACATATACCCGCAAGAGTTGTAGACGAACATGAAATCTCGACCCTCAGCCTATCCAGCCCAACTCGAGCACCAAACGCAAGCCTACGGCGCGTTGATAGACAAGAGATGTATACAGACCGGATAAACAACTTCCCTAAAGTATACATCCCCATTCCGGTTTCTTACCGGTATTCACCGAAAAACCCTATGACGATCGTAGGGTTGTGGTGTATGGTCCGACGTAGCAATTCACTGTTCATTCGGTCATAATGGCCAATTCCGAGACGTCTCCGCTGCTTCCTCTGTCCCCCGAGCCCCTTTCATCCAGCCGAAGACATCGCCATCGTCGCGAATCGTTCGAAACCGGTTTCCCACTGGTTGTTGCTCAAGAGATCGACGTCCAGACGACTGTACCGGAGCTGGAGACGGAACCAGCACGCACTGCGGCCTCTGTATCGCCCTGCCAATGGCTTGGACGCAATTGCGCTGTACCGTTCACTCTGCTCATGTCAGCAATTGGTGCCGGTACATTGGCGGTTCCCTATACTTTCGTTCTGCTGACTCCTGTCCAGGCGGTGCTGGTGTTGTGCTGTGTGGGACTGGCGATGGCGTTTACCGCCGATACATTGGTGGACGTTCACGTTGCGGTGGTAGCAGGGAGTGAAGGTGGAACTGAGGAGAGTCGAGAGACGTACCAACATCTGGCGTGGAGAGCTGGTGGTAAACCGTTGGCTCGATTGACTGGAGCGTTGACGGCGTTCGCTGTCTTTGGGGCGTGTGTAGGCTGCGTGCGAGTGGTGAAGGATATGGCTCCACTGATGCTGTCTGCTATGATTTCTGGATTCCAACAACGGACAGTGGAAGAACAACAATCGGCGGTGGTGGTCACTGTTTGGCTCGTTGTTCTGGTTGTGGTGCTGCCCCTGGGATGTTTGACGAAGATCTCGGCTCTGCGCTTTTCGTCGTACTTTGGAGTGGCGTTTTCGGTTTATCTGGTGGGCGCTGTGGCTTACCGTGCTGCTGTTGGAGGTGGCGAAGATACCAGTTTTGATCATGCAACTCCAGTACCAGAGAAGAGTGAGGCTTCGTTGTTCTGGCGTATCTCGGAGGTTGTCGGCATTTACAACTTTACGTTCATGCTCCACCTGAACGTTCTTCCGCTACTGGCACAACTTGTGGCAGCTGAAACGACGAAAAGACAGCAAGAAAGCGATACGGATTTGGAGGCACTTGGCTCTGTGGCAGTGCATTTGCTACAAGCTGCTGGACGCACTATGAGACGTCATTTGGCTCTGGCTGTTGGCGGGTGCGTTCTACTGTACGCTACTTTTGGGATTTGTGCTGCTAAAATCTACGGGAGCAAAACCCAAGGGAATATCCTGCTGAATCTCTCGAACGACCGTATCATGGCGGTGCCTCGTGTTGCAGTTCTGTTGACGATTCTGCTCTCGTTCCCTTTGCTGTTCCACCCGCTTCGCTCTTTAGTACTGGAAATGTATGTGGCCTGTACGTCTCGGAGCAAGGAAGGAGAAGACAAAGAGGAGGACGATCAAGCTCCGTCACAAGTTGTGCAGGCTGTTGTGACTGTGCTGCTGCTGATTGCTCAGATTTTTTGTGCCCTACGTGTACCTGGACTTCAAGTGGTGTTCTCCTTCGTTGGCGCAAGTATCTTACTGATGCTCTGCTACCTGTTTCCACTGGTCTTTTACGTTCGACTGGCTCCCTGGCGCTCAAGTGGGAAGGGAATGACTCGGTTGATTCTCTTGTCGGTGCTGGGTGTAGTTGCCATTGTTTTTTGTGCTGCAGCCACACTGCAGCTCATATTTCCAGCATGAAAACCGACTTTTTATTTTACAGAAAATACAAAGAGTCCTTGGCCATTGTGCCTTCAGAATTTGAAACACGAGGTGATCAAATTGTATTCGTGCCGGGGTCATATCAAAGAAACTTCTCCAGGACTCACTGTTGTCCTTGTGCTTCCACCTCGAGTACATGTAGAAGCAAAATGTTTCTGGATCTTCCACGTGAACAAACGTCGTCATCATAAGCGGATCGTAGGTCTTGGTTGATCACAAAGACCTTCGACCTACACTGGAGGTGCCAGTAACCTTATATATTTACATGCATACCACAACTACGCGCTCACAGAGTACCTTACCTTGCGCGACGTGTCTGAATTCGTTCGTATTTTCCGAGTCGTCTGGAACATTGTCATGGTAGTAGACGCGCTGAAGATCAGTAGACACAGCGTTAGCTGGTACAACACGCGTGTCGACAACAAGGCACAATCCAGTTTGTACGTGTTCTTGTTTCGGAAACACCAGTGAATTTGCTTGGCGTGCTCTCCAGTCATTTTGAAATCGTTCAGCCCCTCTTGAATCGTCCGCAATGGGTTCATCTTGTTGTCGTGAATCATCTTCTGGACGTCAGTATGAGCCACTTCCTCATCCACAAGGAGCCACTCGCCATCGACAGTCTTCAACTTCGAATTCAACGTCTCGATCGCTTTCTTCAATTGACACACCAACTCGTTCTCGTCAGTGTCCACAGCGAACGAATGCACTTCCCGTATGTCACAGTTGAGCGTTAACATCTCTGGAGATGACACAATTGGTAAGAGAGAGAGAGAGAGAGAGTTAATCCGGTAAGTAACTTTCAATCGGCTTTAGACAATTCTTCGACAGATCAACTGTGGTTAGCTCTAAAAGAATACAGCTCGACGATTACCATTGGAGTCTTGCCTAACTGCAGGTGCAGTGACATCTTCTTGGTCTTGAAGCCGATGGCCCACTAGAGAAATATCTCCACCAGCGATCAGCTGAGTAAACGCCAGCGGGTCGTGGTCCATTGCATCGATGAGTCTCGGGAATTTCGTTATCACAAGCTCGGTCAGTAGTTGCTCAGCGTCACCCATACGCTTCTGCACAACATACTGGTGGAGCTGGCGACTTAAACTACCCGGAGGGGAAGCTTTGAGGCCATGTGCCGGATCCGGGTCAGGATCAGGGTCAGCTCCAGTACGAGTTCTCGCCCCGCGTGTCTCGCGCATGTATTTCTGCAACTGTGCAGCCTCCAGTAACTCGTCTGCCGAGTAAATGTAAATGCCAGCTTCAAACCCATTAACTTCCTGTAAAAGTGACGCTTGCTCTCGCGCCGAAAGCGTGTTAGTCAGATCAGCCACAGGTTGAGCTGGAACGCAGTGAGGCAGAGCTGAAGCTGACGTTGATGACAACCGGTCCCCTTCCTGGTCTTCATTCTCCGTGAACGAGAGAGAACGCATCTCCAGCGCACGCTGAGCAGCTCCAGCGAAGTCACTCGGAAGACTTTCACGCCTCCCGCCACTGTTCGACGTCGACGCGCCCGCTTCAGATGGTTCTGGCCTGTGGCTGGCCTCACTCGGTGTCAAGTGGAAGGCAAGCTCTGTGGAACTGAGCTGCGACGAAAGACGTACATCGTGCAATGTGTTGAACGAGGATGGTGGTGCAGACAAAGCCATAGCTGGTAGGGACGACCTTGTATCGCTCATGTGGAAGCTTCTAGTTCCGTCACTGCTAGGACGTTGTCGATCAGCGCCACGGTGGTGTGTCTGATGCTCCTGTTGGTATGAACTGCGAGTAGCGAACGTGTTGTTGCGCTGCATCGAAGGTCTCCGTTGCAGCACTCCATTGACAATTCCATAAGCAGACTGGGCCCCAAGCACATGAATCCACCCGACCAGGTCTTGTTCAGTCTCGGCTCCGAAGAAATACGTACGCTGGCCAGCACTGGGAGGCACCACTTTGAAGAAATGCAGACACTTGTTCCGCGCATTCACTTCATGGGCTTCACATATTTCCACAGTCACACGCCGCAAATTCACCACACCCAGTGGCGTAGCGTCCGACATCCCGTGATAATACATCATTTTGCCCTCACGAGCAACAAACCAGCGCTTCTTCCAGTTCTTGACGAACCCACCTTGCTTGTATAACCAACCCTGCATTGTAGGCGTCGATTCATCTGGTCGCAACGACGGCTGCCGTTGCATCTGCTTATCGTAGTAGGCTTGATGAGCTGGCACTGTCATTCGGCGTTGCTGTGGAGCCGACTGTGGTCGCGCCGTGCGATTCTGCTCCACTTCATCGTCCCGAATGCTGCTGCTACTTCCGGACTGCAGAACGGAGGAAGAAGACGCCGATTTCGGCGGGAATGGGTTTCCGTTCGGGTCTAGCATCTCTACGTAACAAACAACCTGGAAGTTGTCCGGGTATCGTTGGTTTCCAGTGGCTTCATCCACTTCAACCTTCGGCAGGCGATACAAGTTGCTCTATTCAATAACCAGAAGGGTACCGTTAGTACAAGAAGTAATTCCCAGCAGTAACAGTGTAACGCCACTTACGTAATTGTGGAAAAAGTCGGTGTTGAACGTGAAGTGGAACATTTTGACCATGTGCTTGCCCAGGATATTGGTCGTATTGGCATGGAAGCACCTCACCAAGACATCTCCCTGCACCTCTGCATTCACCTGCCAAACCGCATACAAGTCAGTACATTCTCCACTACCTCTTGCTCTCTTACATGTAGCATCCTCACCTCGAACATAATGGATCCATTGGGGTCTGCCATGTACGTCTCGAACTTTGGTCTTTGCCACGAGCTGTTGTACACCAGATGCGGCTGATCATGTTGCGAAGGCGCCGGTAGAACCTGCAAGAACGGCGTGCATCCCCCTCTCGGTGGCGCCTCAAAGTCCGGCACTCCATTCATCACGATACTCCTCAGCAGCATCTTCTTAGCTGGTCGTAGGGGCGGGATCTGCGTGGGCATCCTCCCCAGTCTCCTTAGCACCTTGATGAAGTAATAAATATACAGTGCCTGACTGGGGAAGCGCACGCCTTGGCCTCTGGCATTCCAAAAGTCCCGGATACTGGAATTGGCCAGTTCTCGCAGCTCTCGCTCCTTCCGCAGCTTAAACACACTGCCGTAGTAGCCTGTGAGCAGTAGATAACACGAGCACACGACGCCTGTGCGGCCTTTGCCGGCCAAACAGTGCACGACGACCACGTGCTTGGGACTTTTAGCCACCCACTCGACCATGTCGTTCATGATGTCCAGTAGCAGCTGCAACGGCGGCGGATGATGGTCAGGGAAGCCGCATTCACTCACACGCCCCTCAAACTTAGCGTAGTCGTAGCACCGCTCGCTCAGATTGTACACGCGGTAGGCGTTGGGGTGTCTGGAGTTGAGGAAGTTGGCCACCTCGTTGATGTCGTTACGGTACGTCTTCTCCACGCCCGAGGCCGGGTAGCCCATGGCGATGAGCTTGGGCGTGATGTACGTCAGGTCCAGGTCGAATCCGTCCTGCATGAAGCGCACGCGAGAGCCGGAGACGGCGGCCCGAAGCGCCTTCATAATGCGACGGAGTGCGGGAAGGCGGCGAGTTGCCAAATGAACCTAATTCTTGCGCCCAGAAACTGGACTAAATTTTGTGTACAGTTGTGTCACATGGCCGAAAAAGAACACGCACAAAAAGCAAAACGGATTTTTGGCAAGTTTTCCGATCAAGCCAACGTGCACGGTTAAAAAGGAGACGCCTTATTAGGAGTCTTACCTAATTCTACCAACTACCTATACATGTACCTATACCTGTACATGTAGTTAGCAGGTCAGGTATAAACGAGACGGTTTTTAACGCACGAGCAAGAATCCACTGGATATCAACCACGTTGTAAGGAGGGCCACGCAGTTAACGACGTAATGTGGACGCCATCAGATGATGTGGCCGCTCCGTTGGTATCGAGACACTTACGAACTGCTGCAGACAAAAAGGTGGGTAAAGTGGTCAAGTGTAGGTGCATTTTGACAGCGCAACATGCACTTCGACTAACCAAACGCGGTCGTCACTCGAACTTCACTGAGTACACGAATATTGGCTTCCTCACCTACTGATTCAACGTACAAAATATCAAAACTGCCTTCAAGTGTATTCTGATTTGTGGAAAGTTAAATCACAATAAACAATCATTCCTGACCGCAAGCTCATGCTGGTGATGGCGACGTCCTCCAGCGTCAGCGACGTGACTGTGCGGGGTCCTACGGGGATTCGGGGCCTCTTATCCCATCAACTACAGTCTAAACCCCAGGCCACCGCTTCAACCGCTGCAATTCCGGGTTCTCAAGCCTTTCTACAAGCTCCAGACCGTCACGAACAATCCTCCACTATGATACACTCGATCTCTCCGTTGTTTAAACCATTTACCGCCCCTTTCCAGCGCTTCCCAGCCTCCAGATACGTGTACATTCGTGCCTATGAATCACCCACGCATTATCGAGCATTGCAGCGCCAGCATTCCGTGGTCGCACTTGACCTGGCAGCTCCCCGGCACAGACGAGAGGTATTGCTGTCATCCTTCACTAAAGCGTCGGTGACAGAGTGGTGAGAAGGACTTGCAACGTTTTGTTGGTTGTGATGCTTATTGTGGGCTAAGAATTGTCGACTCACAGGCAGTTGGAGCACATTGGACGCATGATGGCGACGCTGGAGAGGCAGCCAGGTGTGTTTCAGGGCTTACGACAGATCTGGGACGCAGGCAATAGCTGGGTGCTAGTGCAGGAGCTACAGCCGCGCTGGACGCCACTAAGAGAGAAATTTAGCGACCCGGCGGCTTTTACAGAGGAGAAACTGAGGCACGCGGTGTTTCAAGTGGCAGCGATGGTGCATTTCCTGCACAGACACGGACTCAGCTTGGCAGGGGAATTGGTGCACTACGACTTAATGGTTTGCATTGCTGAATAGACTGGAAGCTGGCGCTGTTATTAACAGTGCGTTGTATGAATGCGTATAGATGGCAAATGAGCAATTGACGTTGTTGCTGCACCTGGATTTAATCCTTAGTGGGTGCATTCTTGTGCAGGCAACGAAGAAGAATCGCACTGCTGACGTGTACGAGCGCTATAGGGCGTTGGCATTGTTCGTTTAACCTAACAAGCGTTTGTTTGTTAGTGCGGCAATTGGCATGTTGATGTTCCAGCTTGCTATGATGCCGCGTTCATTGAAGAAAGAGGTCGATATTCGCTACGTGGAAGGTGCAATTGAAGACCAGCTGGAGCACCTTTCGTCTCCATGCCAAACCATTCTGCTTGATTGTCTAAGTAAGTGTTTGTTGGATCACTTGACTGCGAGGTTATACGAACTTACGTCTCGCTAGGTATGAAGCTGACTGTGCAAGATCTATTGGCGAGAAAATGGCTTCGTCAAGTGGACTTCCTTCACATGAAGCACAAGCTGGACCTGGCGCTGAGTACTCCTGAAGTACGGAGTGCATTGTACAATTCGTTGATGTGGAAGCTCGCTGCTCTCTGTATGATGGATTGGCTTCGTCGAATGCATGAAGCTCCCGAAGTAAAACGCACCGAGGAAGAAGAAGAGACAGAAAGCTCTCGGCAACGCAGTCGGGTACGCCCGAGTGTTAATCTATATGGTCTAAATTCTTCTGTAACGTGTATTTGGATCATTTCTTACAGAGACCAACGCGTCGGGTATACACACGATCAAGGCTGTACGTTCCCAATGGAATGCTTAGAAGAGGGCCACTTCCTGTTCCCGTACCAGCAGGACACTCGCTTCTACCACAAGGCGACATCGACAGCAAGGAGCAGCGGCGGCATCTGTACACCCTCCCATCTGATAATAACCTTCACGAAGAGCCCGAGTCGATTTGGAGTGCTTACGACAACTTCGACTACAATTTCCCAAGTTTCTACACAACACCCGAGGCAGTGCTGTACGACGACTTTGAAGTTATCGACGACGTCGAAAGATTGTCGGATGGTGAAGGAGAGTTCATTTCGCTCCCTACAGAAGACGGACGATCCTCGATGTCGAGTGGTGACGATGGCAGAAGCCTGCAAAGAGAGGCTGTCCGGTCGCTACAGCATTCGCCCATGGGGAAAATAACCGAAGACGCTCTACGAGTTTTCGACGATTCTTTCCAGCATCAAAGCTCCGTAGAACATGAGCATAGCGTGTTTGGAAGTGCCTCACAAGACGCAGTGCACTTCAGTGCGTTCGGACCAGCTCAAATCTCGTGCTGTGACTCCTTCCGTGTTGACATTTGGGCGTACTTGAAGCAGCAGCGCGAATCGATGTTGGAGGTGGCTCTGGAACAGAACGACGTCGAGACTGGACACCGTGTACAGCCGCTTCACATCCAACGAGGCACGCTAGTGACTGTGTCGGTGGAACCAAGCCCACGCTTCGGCGTCAAGGGTGAAGGCTGCAAGTCGTTCCGATGGCGTGGAGATATCACCGGTGTGTCGTTTGATCTTTACCGCAGATCACAAGATGAGGACGAGATCGATGAGTTGTGTATCGCCAAAATCGTGGCTGGGACTAAAGTGTCGCTGCTTTATATCCGTCTTCAGGCCACCACGACTCCTGCTGCTTCCGACCTTACTATCTTGGACACTCACATGGAACGCGTTGCTCCGAATGTGGTCGATATTCCAGAGGAGGATTTGGAGTTAATTCGTCCAATTGGTCACGGAACTTCTGGCGACGCAGTGTTGGCTCGATGGAAAAGTACGTCTCAAGATGTGGTGGTCAAGATGATGAACCACGACGTGTATCGTAGTTCCGACGCCTATGCAGAGTTCCAGCACGAAGCAGCAGTGATGAATCTCCTAGGTAAACATCCACACGTCGTCGAGCTGCTGGGTGTAAGCTCCGGGTTACACAGTTCTCAGAGCATCTCATTGGTGACTGAATACCTGTCTAACGGCAGCGTGGAGGACGTTCTGGGCATTTCTCACCCTAAAACGTCATCGACAATGCCACTGAGCTTGTTTTCCCGTACAGTTATGGCTCGAGACGCTGCTCATGGCCTCGCAAATATCCACCAAGGCAATTTCCTGCACTGCGACGTCGCAGCTCGAAACTGTTTGGTAGACTCCGATTTCAGCGTCAAAGTGTGCGATTTCGGGCTTTCTCGACGCCTTAACGGGGCCAGCAACGGCTTTTTATTCGACGACGACCGACACGGCTTCGGTCCGCTCAAGTGGATGGCGCCTGAGTCGCTTACACCGCCTCATCTCTTCTCAACGTGCTCGGACTCGTACATGTTCGGTGTTCTGCTCTACGAGATCTTCAGTGGGCACCCTCCGTTCCCGGATTTAACGCCAAGAGATGCAGCAGCGTTGATCCTGGAAGGCCACCACGTGCCTATCCCGTCGTCTTTGCCTGTTACGCACCAGAAACTCATGGAGGAATGCTTCCAAGTGCATCCGTTGCGCCGTCCATCAATGGATCAGATTTACAGCACGTTGACCAAATCAGTTTCTGAGTCGGAACAAATCAGATGACCAAAATTTAGAGCATAACCAATCGTGGAGACGCGACCGTTCGTGCGCAAGATCGCGACTGTGCAGGATCGCGGTGGAATCCCCCACTAGCGCTTTATCACTCCATTCGCACAGTGCAGCAAGATGAAGACGCCCTGGACTCTCGCAGTGGTCGCTATTGCGTTGATGGGCCAATCCGTTGAAGCCAACTGCGTGTCGGCGTGCCAGTCGCACCTCGTGCATTACCGCGAAGAATCGTGTCAAAAATGGCGCGAGATTCTGCCACGACCGGATCTGTTCAATCACTGCGGTCAGGGCTTCAACAAGGGCAAGGCGGCAGGATGCGAGGGCTTTTGCAAGGAGACACCGGACGTCCACGTCCTGCAATCGTTGCGTTTGGACGCCTGCACCAAGCTCAAGGGAGTTGCGCCGAGCGAGCGTCAACAATCGTGTCAGGCTGGCTTCTCCGCTGCTCTGGACCTAGCCAAGGAAGCAGCGGACCCGAAGCTGGACCACCCACACGGCGCACAACCGCACGACGAGAAACCTTCGAATGCTCAAGGCAGCCAAGCTGACGAGGAGGCGGGACGGAAGCTGGAAGAGGTTGGTGGAGACACGAAGAGGAAAGTCAACGTCAAGAAGATCATCCCGGAAGGAGAACGCAGGGTACGCTTTCTTGAGGGAAATTGTGCTGTATTCGTGCTCACAATACTTTGTTGTTGTTGCAGAACTTGCTGGATGAGGCCCGCAGAGAGGCGGAAGCAGCTTTCGTGGACGCCGCCCCAAAGATCGAGCTGTAGGCACACTAAGCGTCCATAGCAGAGCAGCCGGTTACCTTTCATAACAGCAACAAAGCAGTTCAACATTGAATTCCAAGTGTGTTTCAATTGGTACATACTTGTACAAGTTAGCCTGAGCAATGACAACGTACTACACAGTATTTCTACAGACGATTCCAGTTAGAAGTCGCGTTTATAAGTCTCACAGTGCTGCAGAGAGCCGAGCACACCCGTCGTGACGCCCAAGAAATGCAATCGGCGGCGCATTAAAGCTCCGGCGAAGGAGTCCGGCAATGGAGTCGAACCCAGCCCCACCATGCACTCTATAGTGAACTGTTGGCGAGAAGACTTGGTCGGTGTGCGCTGCTGTCGCGGTACCATGTGAGTCGGGAATGTGTTGTATAAATTCTGTCGGCGGGCAGTAGCGACGCCCTCAACGCCTGAAGGATAAGGATCTACCAACGCTTTGCCATTCACGTACAGCATCTCGGGCTTGTCGTCGTCCACTGGCATATACTGCAGGATACTGCCACACAAAGTATCAGGATGCTCCTTCATGTCCTTGTTAGGAGATGAAGACACTACACTGACACCCCAAGGCGAGAAGAAATACGGTACGTGTGCCACCTCCATCGCCAGCCAGAAAGTCTCCTTGTCGCCGAACGAGAACTGATAGCGGAAGCGTTCGACAGTGATAAACCACAGCATAACGTCCATCGCCGGTTGGCCCACGCGTTCCTTGTCAATTAATACAAGGGACGAGTCCATTTCGTGGCAAGTGTTGTTGTTGTACGCGAACGACTTGAGTGCGTTCTCGGACGGCTTGGCGTCTCCTGTAATGTTGAATTTCGCGTAGTCGAACGTGGCAATCAACTTGTCCATGTACTGCGAATTACCGTCCATGCCACTCATGAATTTCCTGCAGTTCTTCACCACGCGGTCATAGAAGAACGTCGTGCCCGTGTTGCTGTACCCGTCCAAATCTCGCAAAACAGCGGGATTTTTCACGAAAATGTCGTCCACATCCAGCAGCATCACGTGACGCACGTCCGTGTGGTACATGGCCAACGGCTTGATCCACCAGCTTCGAAACTTCGCCGCCATGTTATCGGCGAGTACACCACGCCCCACAAGATCGGAGCACACATCCACCAGCTCCAGTCGATTATCAGCACCTAAAAGCATCGCCTTGGACGAATTAGACAGCTCTTCTTGGCCGCAATGATACACCTGAATGAGTTCTTGATTGCCAAGACACCGGAGCTCCCGAACGAGCGACAACCCCAACGGGAGAACCCCGTCGTGCATGCACGTCACCACTCCACGGTCTCGTTTAACAGATTCGTCGAAGCGGTCGCTGCGTTGATACCATTGCGACTCCGGATGCGAGACGTTGACAGCCACGTCGGCAGCCAGGAACGTCGCGGAATGACTGACGGAGGAGGGCGCGACGCTGTTGCCAGTGCCGCCGGCTCCGATGATGATCGTCATTCCAACCATAGTGGTCACTGCCGCAAGTACGAGCATCGGCAAGCAGGCCAATAGCTTGCGGGAGACTGGGGGCGACGACACGGAAGATCTGAAACCGGCGTGCAGCCGTGGGGCCTTAATGTCCGAGGGCGAAGAGGCGCTAGTCATTGCGGAGACTTTGGCTTGTGCGCGCTGCGGAATTTATCAACTGAGGTTATGATATGACCAGATTGCGGGAGATATGCGCGGAATCGATCGTCACGTTGGGTGATCGATCGAGCAAAGCAAATTGCTGGCCAGTTTCAGATTTGAGGGGAACACGCACACAAAGCACGTGGCTCAGTTTGAGAGCGGACACTCTATACTGACAACAAGTGAAGTTGGCTGCTGGCCATACACCCTAGGGTTAGTCTGTCTAGAGGTGGCTACACCTCGCAATTTGTAGATTCCTGAGAAGACACGAGCACCATCCCTATATGGATCATTCACGAGGCGCTTATCACAAAGTGAAAGATTCAGAGCTCAGCGTAATGAAGAAAATGCAGCTCGTCTTGTCACGAGATTATACGAACGAGCATACTGCTCTTAAACCAGGATAAATCTTTTTGCGAAGCTATGATTACAGTGAAGGTGCAGAATCTTGAAAACTGTGCAACACAATTTACAACTTCCAACTTGAAGTGATGCCTACACTAGCAGTAACCGGCGCAGCTCATACGTTTCGCAGTGTTGCAACGCCCCAAACACGCCAGTCGTTGCACCCAGGTAAAAAAGTCGGCGCCGAAGCAAGTGGCCAGGAAATTCCTTCGGTAACGAAACGCCTCCCAGTCCAATGAGGCACTCGCTGTACAACTTCGACTTCTCCTGAGCTGTTTTGTTCAGCACTTGACGTTCTTGGCGCGGGGTCATGAGCGTCGGGAACGTGTTGAACATGTTGTTCGCTCGCATTTTTGGTGCCATGTCGACTCCTTCCGGGTAGGGCTCGAGCAGCGCCTTACCGTTGACGTACAACATTTGAGGATCGGGACTATTATCTGGTAGATACTGCAAGATACTGCCACAGAGCGAATCCGGGTGCTTCTCGACATCCTTGTTGGGCGATGATGACACCACACTGACACCCCACGGCGAGAAAGAGTAAGGGGCATGAGCCATCTCGAACGACAGCCAAAACGTCTCCTTATCTCCGAACGAGTACCTGAATCGGAAGCGTTCTTCCGTGATAAACCACAACATGATGTCCATGACAGTCTGTCCGGCGCGCTCTTTGTCAATCAAGACGAGTGATGAATCCATTTCGTGGCATGTTTTCCCCGTATACGCGAACGATTCCAGTACGTGATCCGACGGATTCTCCCCTCCAGTCACGTTGAACTGGTCGTACGAGAAGTTTGCAAAAAGTGTCGGCAGATATTTTCCGCCTGCATCATCGCCATTCACAAATTCATTGCAACTCGCATGCACTCGGTCGTAGAAGAACGTCGTGCCAGTTTTGTTGTACCCCTCCAAGCTTCGTAAACTCGCAGGATCTTTTAAAATAATGTCATCCACATCCATGAGCACGACGTGGCGCACGTCGGTATGGTACATTGCCAGTGGTTTAATCCACCAATTCTGGAACTTGCTGGTCTTGTTTTCAAAGAGAATTTCGCGGCGAACGAGGTCCGAGCACACGTCAACGATCTCCAGTCGGTTGTCAATGGCGAAAAGGAGCTCTCTCGTGTCGTCCGAGAGCTCTTCCGGGCCGCAATGGTACACCTGGATAAGCTCTTCATTGCCGAGACAGCGCAACTCTCGAATGAGTGACACGCCCATTGCCAATACGCCGTCGTGCATACACAAGAGCACGCCTCGGTCTCTGCTGACTTTGAGGTCAAAGCGCCTGTCACGCAGGTAGAACGGCGAGTCTGGGTGCGGAGTCCCGGAGACGTCGGCGTGTTGCCGGAAGACGAACCGGTGGAAAGCCCCTTTCGTGCTCGTATCCACGTAGCCAACCATGATTGCAATCATCGCCACGCCGGACAGGACCAGCACTGCGAGCAGCAGCAGCAGTGGCCTCCGATACGGCAACGCGGACGACGCTGTGGCCCTGATACCGGTCAACGGCTGCGTCTCAATGTCCTGTAGATCATCATCGGTTTCAAAGGCGCGAGGAGTAGGAGGAACGCTCGCCATGAGCACGAATCGGAGCTCCCTGTAGAATTCGATTTTCACTCTGCCACAATCATACGATAGTCAGAGCCGGGTTTAAAATTGCACCTTGAAGTCTTGAGTTTGCTTAAAGTGGCAACTGGCACTTTTGCCTCTTTCCTCCTTTTTGTTGCTAAACGTTTTACTCTATTGAAACATAAACTATTTACTTAGTTAAACCTCCAGCAGTCGACGCAACTGGAACGTATCGCAATGCTCTAAAGAGCCAAGTACGCCGGTCATAATTCCTAAGTAGTGGAGACGACGGCGCAACAGCATGCCGGCAAATGAGTCGGGTAGCGGCGTAGCTCCCAGACCGATAAGGCACTCAGTGTACATTTTCCCGTGGCCAGTCTTGTTGAGTTCTGTTCGTCGTAGACGTGGAGTCATGTGGGTTGGGAATGTGTTGAACATGTTGTTCCACTGGGCCTTAGGCACGTAGTCGATGCCCTGCGGGTACGGGTCCAACAGCGCCTTGCCGTTCACATAGAGCATTTCTTCGTCTCCAGACGCGACGGGCATGTACTGCAAAATACTGCCACACAGTGAGTCTGGATGCTTCGTCATGTCCTTGTTAGGTGTCGAAGAGACCACACTAACGCCCCACGGGGAGAAGGAATACGGCACGTGTGCCACTTCAAACGCGAGCCAGAATGTCTCCTTGTCTCCGTGAGAATATCGGAAACGAAAGCGCTCCTTGGTAACAAACCACAGCATGACGTCGAACACGGTTTTTCCTGTACGCTTCTTATCGATCAGCACCAGTGACGAGTCCATTTCGTGACACGTTTTGCCATTATATGCAAACGATTCCAGCACTTGTTCGGACGGATCTTCGCCTCCCGTGATGTTGAATTGATCGTAGTTGAAATTCCGGAACAGCTTTGGCAAGTATTTTTCCTTGTTGTCATCGCCATTTACAAACTCGACGCATTTGGCAAACACGCGGTCGTAGAAGAACAACGTTCCCGTCTGCTTATAGCCATCGGATTCGCGTAGGACGGACGGATCCTTCACCAAAATGTCGTCCACGTCCATCAGCATGACATGACGCACGTCCGTGTGGTACATGGCCAACGGTTTGATGTACCAATTCTTGAATTTCTTGGCCATATCCATAGTAAGTACCTTCCTCTCCACCAAATCCGAGCAAACGTCGACGAGCTCAATTCGATTATCCGACGAGAAGAGAATATCCTTTGATTCCGTCGACAATTCGTCTTGACCGCAGTGATATACCTGAATCAACTCATCGTTGCCTAGACATCTCAACTCCCGAATGAGCGACAATCCCATTGCCAACACTCCGTTATGCATGCAGATCATGATAGCGCGGTCGCGCATTACATTGCGGTCGAAGCGTTCGCCCCGTTGGTAGTAGGGCGAATCCGGATGTGGAATCACAATGTCTCCGTCCTCAGGTGCACCCCGAGCTGTCGCGTTACCTCGAACATTGAGGATATTCTTGAGTGTACTGTGCATGGACGACCCGAAAGTGTCGAAGCTGTCGCTGTAGCTGCCGTCGCTGTTTCCGTTGAGATAACCAGTCCCCAATGCGACTGCTGTCATTCCGGCAATCACGAGCAGTGGAAGCACCAGCAGCAGCTTGCGGTGGCTGTGCGGTGGCGTTGCAGTGGCTCTGCTGTTGCCAGTGAGCGGGAGCGAAGCCTCAATGTCCGCGTCCAGGACGTCATCGATGGGTTCGGAGGCGCTCGCCATGGGTGGCAAGATATCTCGAATGACGTTCGCTTTCAAAAGTGGCAGAGGAGAGCCTAAGTGTCGACACAAATCACTTCACTTCAGTATGTGACGTGGGAACCGATTTCCCGATGAAAGACAGACACACCTGCTTTAATCGATGGGGAATCGAGTAAAGGAAGGGTGACTGTAACAACTAATACCCTGAAATATACGATGATACTGAAGGAAAGATACTTCGGGAGCGGTATTGGGCGTGGCTACAAAACCGGGTCGACAACTTTGCCAGTCGACGGCAACTTGTGGGCAAAATTCAACGTTGTCTAGCGGGTGGCAAAATACTAAGAGAAGACCCACGTTCTCCATGCATTTTAGTCTCTAAACGTCGATAAAAGCTGCTGAACCATCCAGTGAATGAGTCTCGACATCACGACGTTCTCTCTCTCTCTCTCTTCGTTCAGCGAAACTTTCACGTTCCGGTTCCTGTATCTCTCTTAGCATGGGATGCGTCCTGGGTTTGTGGCTCACATGCTGCGGACAGCCAGCACGAAATAATTGATCTCCGATTTGCCCTGATCCGGCTGCAGGATGTCGCCGGCTTGAAGCTGCCAGTCAGCGGATGCGTTTTACAAGAACGTTGGCCCAAGTTGCCACCTCTATTAACTCTTTGCTTAACTACATCTAAGTACAGATATCTACACCATTCCTTCAAAGGGAAAACACTGGTCGAGCGCCGAGAGCACGCCCATGCGGATACCAAAGTAGAACATGCGGCGCCGCAGCAATTGAGCTGCGAACTTCTCCGGTAGCGGCTCGGCCCCGAACCCCACGAGGCATTCCATGGCGTAGCCACCTTTCCAACCCGAACGCGTGCGGCCGTTGGGCTTGCGTCGCTGGCGGGGGGTAATGTGCGTCGGGTTGGTGTTAAACAGCACGTTGTGTGTGGCGGTACCGAGCTTTTCCATCGCCACGGGGAACGGATTGAGCATCGCCTTGCCGTTCACGTACAGGAAGTCGGCGGGTTGACCTTCCACTGGCATGTACTGCACGATACTACCGCACAAAGTGTCGCTGTGTTTCTCGAGATCTCCGTTTGTAGATGACGAAATACCGCCGACACCCCACGGAGAGAAGAAATACTCTTGTGTAGCCAGCTCAAACGAGATCCAGAAGGTCTCCTTGTCGCCGTAGGAGAATTCACGCTGGAATCGCTCCTCCGTGATCAACCAGAACATGATTGCCATGGCTTGGCCAGAGCGAGACTTGTCAATTGCAACGAGTGACGAATCCTGTTCGTGTGATGTCATGCCACGGTACGCGTACGATCTCCGGAGCCCGCTGGTCGGCTGAACTCCAGGCTCGAGCCCGTATTTGGCGTAGTCGAATTCCTTCAGCATCTTCTTGAGGTACGACGTCCCATTGACGTTCTGGTTGAAGAATTCACGGCTAAACAGCACGCGGTCGTAAAAGAACGTCGTACCCGTCTTCTCGTAGCCGGCAGTAGTGCGCAGTACGGCTGGGTCGTGCATGAACACGTCGTCAATGTCCAGCAGCATGACTTCAGTTATGTCTGTGTGATACATTGCGAGAGGTTTTATCCACCAATTGCGGAACTTATCGGCCACCTCCTGCGTTAAAACCTTCCGCTCCACCATGTCAGTACACACGTCCACGATCTCCAAACGGTTGTCAGCGCCTAGTAACAGCGCACGGTTCTCGTCCGACATTTCCTCTGGGAAACAGTGGTAGATCTGGATAAGCTCCTTGTTGCCGAGACAACGCAGCTCACGTACGAGCGACAGTCCCATTGGAACAGCTTCGTTGTGCATGCACATGATGATGCCCTTGTCGCGCGTGACGGTCGTGTCGAATGTAGCGCCTTGCTGACTCGAAGACGGTTTGTGGGTCACCAGGTTCAGGTCTGCAGCCTGAGGGTCGTGAATAACCCCTCCTATCGGCTCCACGTCCTGCTGGTTACTGGTGGATCGTACCGAGGGGGGCGTCATGGCGTACATGATGGTGACCACCAGTACGAGCGTCACCACGTACGTCCACGTACGACTTGAGTTGCGACGAAAAGCGGCCGGTGCCCGCGCGGGCCGACCCGCTTCCATTGCGTCTGCATGAACGTGGCCGTTGCTATTGCCGCCGCCGCGACTCACCAACGTGCTCGAATCGTGCATGGATGTCCTACGTGTGCGCGTTTGAGCCAGGAACTGCAGGAATGATGCAGACGCTGGTCTATCCCGGCTGTGCACGTCACCGTTTGGATTTTCGTATGGCGCGGTTGTCACAATCTGCACGGCTCGCTTTGTGGTGCCCAAACCATCATCAACATCGAGGACGACACACACGAAATTCACATGAATCGGATCTACATTGAACGGTGCTCTCATACTCACAAAAGGAGGAACTTTATCTACTGACGACGAGCAGTGCATCTCGTTGTGGAAGCGGTCGGCGAGCCGGTGGAGGCAGCAGATGCAGCTGTGCTGGTTTCAGTGGGCGTAGAGCTGGCCTCGCTGCTGGAAGCGATGGAAGACGATGACGTCTGGCTGGAAGCAATTGACGCCGTAGAGTAATCCGTCGCAGCGCTGTCAGCAACCGACGAAGCAGTGCTGCCCGAAGCATAACTGGAAGAGGTACTGGCAGTCGTTAAGGCATCTGCTTCACCAGCTACCGACGTGCTCAATTCCGTAGCCGAAGACGCGTCCACCGCTTGGGCATTGCTGGAAGGCGAGGAGTAACTCGTTTCCTGCGCTGTAGTGTCACCGGCAGATGATGACGACCAAGCACTTGCAGCAGTAGAAGAAGCCGTCGATCCACTCGAAGTCATTGACGCAACGCTAGACGAAGGCGAAGAGATCGTCGTGGTGCTCGCCGTCGACCCGCTCGACGTTGTCGAACTGGTTGTTGCGCTCGTGGTGGCTGAAGAGCTCGAGCTGTCGAGG